>FIZR01002172.1:0-12913 GCA_900060175.1 Ferrisia virgata
CAATCGAGGTGCAGCGAGGAAAATGAGCATCATATTCGGATTCAGCGACCTCGAATTAGTCGGAAACCACATTTATCTCGATTTTTTTGGATTTCTCAAAATTCATCAAAAACCATGAACAAACAAACCCCTTGACATTTTTTTTGAGAAAAAAATTTTCGGTCCGATTTCAACGCTAAAGGAGTCTAGTTGGGGGTATTCGGACACGGGGAATTCAGATCCGCCATTGGTTTTACCGCAACTCTCGTAGTTTTCCGGATAATCGTGTTTTTCTGCTGGAAAATTGGCTTTGAAAAAAACTGGTATTTTACGACGAAAACTGCTCATATCTGCGCAACCGAGTTGCAGCGAGGAAAATGAGCATCATATTCGGATTCAGCGACCTCGAATTAGTCGAAAACCACCTTTATCTCGATTTTTTTGGATTTCTCAAAATTCATCAAAAACCATAAACAAACCCCTTGACGTTTTTTTTGAAAAAAAAATTTTCGGTCCGATTTCAACGCTAAAGGAGTCTGGTTGGGGGTATTCGGACACGGGGAATTCAGATCCGCCATTGGTTTTACCGCAACTCTCGTAGTTTTCCGGATAATCGTGTTTTTCTGCTGGAAAATTCGCTTTGAAAAAAACTGGTATTTTACGACGAAAACTGCTCATATCTACGCAACCGAGTTGCAGCGAGGAAAATAAGCATCATATTCGGATTCAGCGACCTCGAATTAGTCGAAAACCACCCTTATCTCGATTTTTTTGATTTCTCAAAAATCATCAAAAACCATGAACAAAAACCCCCTTGACGTTTTTTTTGAGAAAAAAATTTTTGGTCTGATTTCAACACTAAAGGGGTTTAGTAGGGGGTATTCGGACACGGGGAATTCAGATCCGCGATTAGTTTTACCGTAACTTGCGTAGTTTTCCAGATAATCGTGTTTTTCTGCTGGAAAACTCGCTTTGAAAAAAACTGGTATTTTACGACGAAAACTGCTCATATCTGCGCAATCGATTTGCAGCGAGAAAAATGAGCATCATATTCGGATTCAGCGATCTCAAATCAGTCGAAAACCACCCTTATCTCAATTTTTTTAATTTCTCAAAAATCACGTTTCCTGAGAATTTCGATCAGTTTGTCATGTCGTACACGATCGAAGGCCTTTTCATAATCTATAAAACATACGTGTACGTCTTTTTTTTGATCAAAGCATTTCTGCAGTAAAACATTCGCAGCCAGCATTGCCTCTCTGCTTCCAAAACCGTGTCTAAATACAAATTGACTCACGTCTAGCTCGCTCTCAAATTCAGGGTTAATTCTAGCATGTATCACCCTGATGAAGATTTTTAGAAGATGACTCATAAGACTTATCAATCTATAATCATCGCATTTACTGGCTGATGGTTTCTTTGGTATCGTGACAAATGTTGATCGTAGCCTCTCTTCAGGTAGTTCACCAGTCCTGCAGATGACGTTAAATATGGAGGTCAGGTGTTTAACGTTTTCTTCGTCCAACATCATACTTTGAAATATCGGAGCAAAAAATTAGGCCGATGAATACTGGGTGTACCGATAAAAATGAGATTTCTCGGTGGGCTTTTGGAGGGAGGGGGGAGATCCAGCCCTGATGCGCCAAAGTATGAACATTACCATTGCAGCGTTGGTAAAAATGTAAATGGCCTGCAAATACGTACGTTACCAACACAGCAAAGACTTACACGAGCATTCAACCAGTTGAATCATCCCCTACCATTTCACCACTACAAATACAGCACCGTAGTGTATACTACCACTTGGCCAACTTCCGAGCGTAGTTTCGTTCGTCCAAAATTTTGCAAACTCGTTAAGTGTAAATAGGAGAGTGGGTAGAATCACTAACACAAAGACAACATTCGTGTAAATACAACACTAACATTTCGTTGGCTTCGAAAACGCGAGCAGTGAAAAAGTGTTTGAACGAGTTTTGATTTTTAACTATAAACAGAAATGGACAAACTTACTTTACGAGTATCGGGCTCAAAAAGCAACGCAATACTATACTTATTTTTGTTTATTTTACTATTCACTCTAAAGTCAACCTTTCATGTAAGCTTAATATTGCACAAAAATCAATCCGAATGTCCTAAGCTGCTGACTCGTGAATTATTTTCTTTGCTATTATTTGAAAAAATTATTTGAATTTTTGGCACACGAATACGATACAATATACCTATAAAATGCGTATGAACTTTACTCGAAGTAGACAACGCTAGCCCAGATAAGAAATATATACGTATGCGTAGATATATAGCTTTTAGTGTGTCCTACATATTTTAACCTCTTTTAACGTTATAAATCTAAAAAAAAAAAAAAAAACGAGACCGAAAATTAATTTCAAACGCCTTGACAAAAGTTCGCATCGATAAACAAATTTCCAGTGTAGGCCTATCTGTAGTTCAGATATTCGTAGATACGAGAACTAAGTTTGGTAAAAAGTTATCACACGGCGACTTTGTATTTTATTTCTTTGTTTAAGTATTTTGTTTACTGATTCGCGAGAAGGCGGCTAAATTCGACGGTATATTCTAGACTTAAAAACTCAATCTATATACCCTTCGGGATATTTTAATCTTGCCTTTTTCGTTGATGTTTCGATTATCTAACAAATAAATATACTTAAACTGGTATAGTTTGCACGAATAGTAGACTGAAAAGAAATACCTACCCTTTATTATTATTATTACATCGAGAAAAGCATGGTCTAAATATTCGATACAACTGACGCGATTTTTTTTTCGCAAATACTATAAACGTATTAAAATGTAAAATCATGTATTCGTCTGTATTGATAAATGAGCTGCGAAAAAATAAATAAATAAAAATAAAAGGGAAACTAGCGTGGTGCGATTGAAAACGAAACCTCGTCCAACTCGAAAACGATTTTCATCATTATAAATCGAACAATACGTAATTTTTTTTTTTTTCTTTTTCAGATTCAACGCCGGTTCGTTGGTGCTGAAAAATCGCGATATACATCCGTGCTTTTTTCAGCTGAAGCATTCCGATAATAATACGGTTGTGGCGAAAAATGACGAATTCATAAATGTGTTGAATAGACGATTGAGAACTACTTCATCACGAGAAGACATTTCACCGATGAGGTGGTCAGAAAGATTTATTTATATTTTTTCTATATTACTAAGCTTATCCGTCGTCCTTCGTGTCGGAAATATCGAGCCGATTTAACATTTTAATTGCTTTTTTGGCATGATACGATGTATTCGTTTCGTCGCCATATATATATTCTCTGCGTTCGCTGTACAGAACTCTTATTGTGGGCTGTCCTTTGACCGGAAAAGTTGCTCTTTCTATTCAACCGTTGATAAACTATTGCCTTGGTCGTGGATGCGTTTTCCATCATAATAGTGAAGGTGGAGGCGATGTTTCACATCTTTAGATGTTTCAACTACAGATATCAACGTCGTGTTTATTTTTCCATTATTTTTTTCATTCGTTATTGTCCTCCTTGGGGATGTGTTTTTTGTGGTTTTCCAATTCATCAGGAATGGAGGATAGTCATGAGGGTTGCTTTGTACGTGTGGTTTTTTTTTTCATTTTTAACGAAAGAAATGTAGGATTAGTTGTAAAATCTATTTTACAAACTCACAAATTCGTATTGATCATTTTATTATTTATTTTTTGTTTTTTTGGAAAAAATCAGTCTGATTTTGGTGAGATGTTATAATTACGTAAGTGGGTTGAATTCGTAATCAGTGCTAAGAACGAGGAAGTCCAGTGGGGCTAAAAGGTCGACACCACTGAAAGGTAGATCTTGGCCTAGTACTAAATTTACTGTACATGTCAAATTTCAACTTCCTGGCTCAATCTGAAGGAGGAGAGATGGATTATGCGAGGAACAAACTCAAAAAATAAAAAAACTTGGGGGGGGGGTGCAATTGGGCTAAAAATTTGAGACTCTTATAAAAGGCAGATCTATAAATTTTATCAAGTCTACATACTAAATTTAATCTACGGCCTTTTTCTAAGGTCGAAAAAAAGAAAAAAAAACACATCTCCCCTCCTAATTGGCCCAGGAGGCTGATTTTTGGGCATGCATTACATCATGAGATTCTATATCCGAACTTGGACATAACTGAATTTTGACCAAAGTTCGTCCTAATCCATTTAGTCTGGGGGGGGGGGAGATTTAAAAAAATTTAGGTATTTTTCATTTTTAAGGGAAAATTCTAGATCATTATGAAAAGCGTATACCACCTACTTGCCAATTTTTTTTACATATTTACCAAACTTAAACATTTTAACATAAAATGCAAAAATAATGATTTTTTTCAGTTTTTTGATTTTATAATATTTTTTTCCCCCTATTTTTCAAATTTTTTATTTTTTAATTTTTTCAAATTAGACATGCATGTCAACATTTTAACATGAAGTGCAAAAGTCACTCGTAATCATCTTTCATTTTTTTTAATTTTTCTATTTTTTTATTTTATTTTTTTTTATTTTTACATTTGCAAAGACATACCTATCCATGCCAATATTTCAATATAAAGTGCAAAAATCATTCATAAACATATTTTATCCAGAATTTTTGATCAAAAACTTCAAATCAAAAATCAACTGCTAAACCAAGATATTTCAACATAAAGTTCAAAAATCAGCCATATTCATCTTCCATGGTAAGTTTCATCGAACTTTCCACCCTCAAGACAGATCCCTGATAGCATTTTAACATGAAGTCCAAAGATGAAAAGTCTCACTTTCACGTAATGACCTTCAGCACCAAAACGTATCCATGTCAATAAACATTTGACAAGGCCAAAAATGATTATAATGGTCTCTTAGGACTCCAAAATGGATTTCGTCGATATTCCCCTTTCCCCTCATCCACCATAGGCCGTAGCCCGTAGTAGGCTGTTTTTCTTTGGTAATGTGGCATAGAAAATGAAAGTAACAATATGAGAAAAAAGTAGAGAAAAAAATTGAACATAATTTTGATACTTTTTACGTTTTTGGTATAAATTCAACTCTGATATTCACTGTTTCTCAGCAAATGATTTTTGACACACTCCCTCAACATTTGAACTTGAAATCATGAAATCAACCAGGGCCAAAGTCTATTGTTGATGAGTTAATCGGTGATGGCTCAACTGTGGAATGAGCTATTAAATATCTTTCATTTTCCTCAACTTTTAAACTTGAAAGCATTAAATCAACCACGATCAAAGTCAACTAATTTCCCTCTACATTTCGACTTAAAATCAAAAATTCAATCCACAGTCAGGGTCAATGATGAAAAATTTAGGCACCTTATAATATAAACAGTATTTTTAATGTTTTTGCTTCGTCATGCAGAATGCTCAGCCTCCCCCCCCCCCGACCTACAGAAAAAAACAACTATGGGTTAACTTTGAACATCTTTAATTTCCCTCAACACTTCAACTCAAAATCAATCCAGGGTAATGGTCAACTGTAAATGGGTAAAAATCAAATATCCTTAATTTTGACATGGATATGTCTTAGGGCTGAGGGCCATTGTCTGAAAGAGAGAAGTTTTTGGTGTTGCGTTTCTGGTGTGAAAAATGTTCTTGTTGTAAAGATTTAAATTTTTGGACTTTGTGGTAAAATGTTTTAAAGTCAAATGTTTTCCTTAATATATCAACTTGAAATCAATCCGAGTTAAAGGTCAACTGTTAACGGAACAACTTTCTTTAATTTTCCTTAACATTTCAACTTAAAATCATGAAATCAATCCAGAGTCAAGATCAACTGTTGAAGTGTCAACCAACGGATTACGACATTTCTCCTCAATATCATAAAATCAATTTTCAAGGTCAAGATCCACTATTGACAGGTCAACTTCAAACATTACTAATTTTCTTCAACATTTCAACTTAAAATCATAAAATCAGTCCACTGAAGTCATTCCAGGCCATCAAAATCCGTCCACTGATGTCAATTCAATGATGACGTCACACTGCTGACCATTGAAATTCTTTCAATTATAAAAAGAAACCTTTTGCTGCCAGAGATTTATCCGGATCAGTGGGTTTTTGTTGAACAAAATTACATTTGGAAATTTGAGGGCATTCTATGAATAAGATTCCTGAGAGGCAAAAGTGGAATGGTATTCCCAAATAAGAGTGAGCAAAATACTTTTGATCTTAGATTCTCAAAGTTTCCCTACAACATCAGCAGGTATCTCTAAAATAAATTTTGGGGGTAAAAAATTCGCATTTTTGTGTTTTTAAAAAAGTTGCAGTATATGGCACGTAAAATGGAAAAAAGAAAAAAGAAGAAAGAAGAAAGAAAAATAACCTGAATCCCAAAAAAAATGGAAAAAATTTCCAAAAATTATACTTATCAAAACACATGCTGTGATAAAAAAAATTATGCACCTCCCCCCACCCCGCAGCAATTCGAAGTTTTCTTGTGTCTATTTCTTCCGTCCCCAAGTGGTAGAAAATTTTGGAAAAATTCATATCGACAGACCCATCATCCCTCTAAACATTTGTATTAAAATTATGATTTTTCCACAATTTTTTTTTCCAAAAAAAACTTTTTTCGACATTCAGAGCAAATTGGATGAGCTGATGGAAATTTTTTCGGCCCTAAATTTTTTTTCAAAAATACCCAATGATGCTTTACGAAAATTTTGAAAATCTGAGATCAAAAGCATTTCGCTTATTTTTTATCTAGGGATTCCCTTCATTGAATACAACATACGATAATTTCAGGAAGTATTGAGCTGAGGAAGTAATGAATTTTTATCACAGTACTTAGTAGTTTCTGGTCTTCTTGAAAATTATGAAATGCGGGAGGGCGGTGGGAGGAGGAGGCTTATGTAGAACACCCAAAATGAAGCGATCTAGTAAACCGCAGTACTTTTAAAAGTACATATTTAATTCAGGTAAATTATATCCATACCAGGAAACGTTGGGTTTTTTTTTCACCTACATTTCTTATTTCATTTTATGCGTTGTTCATAAATAAGTTGTCAGCACAACTGGGCTAAAATATGAAAAACGTAGAGATAGCCAGGTACCTCTAGCTACCTACCTACGTACCAAATACACTCGTAACACGTATAACTCCTGGGGTGGTATAGGGATAAGATAAGGGTGAAAATGAATACCAGTGGCGCGTTGTTAACACGGATACTTTACACTCTCGTGACTTTGATATTTACTAGACGTTGTTTTAAATTAATGATCGCGTACAGCTATAGCGAAAACGCGATCTCATATGTGAGCTGGGTATAGGATACGTTATGCTGTATAGTGTATCGTGTATAGCGTGTAGCATATACTCAGCTGTACAGGGACGCGAACGTTGACGCAATCTTATTATGATTTTCAGCTTAGCGGAAGGAATGCAATTCAGTAGCAGTTGTCAGATACATGGCCCTTCGGCGGTCACATTTGGTAGTCTTTTATCACAGGAGCTTTCGCCGTCCGACGCTAACGTCACCGACGACAGTAATAAAAGCCCGGTCATGAGTAATCCGGCGTTTTTACATTCGTCTTGTCCACCGGGCATGCATAGATCGTGCTTCTGCGTTAGGCTTATCGCCGAACATACCAAAATGCTGGAGGATTCCACTAAGGTAATATGGTATATCTTGCGTTAGTTATCTACACCTACGCTACGTGTGTTTGTGCTGTGGAGTATTTTTTTTTCTTTTTTCTTTCCTTTTCGGTGATTTTGACTACCCGGGTAATGTACAAGGTTTGTGGAAATCGCTGGGGATTGGTATTGTAGAGAAAAATTACTATTTTATGGAAGTTTAAACATGCCGAAAAACAAAATGTACTCAAAAAAAAAAAGCATCGCAACGCGTTGCTTTTTGAGACTAATTTTCACGAAATACGTATTAGATCAGCTGAGTGAATCGTACCATTCACGGAGTGAAGAAAAGTAACGCTCTGCGATGCTTTTTCTTACTATCAGTGCTAGTAGTAGGGGTAGATGGCACATGAATCCCTACTAAATCTAAATGCCAAATTTTAATCCCCTAGTTCGTTTAGGAGGCGAGATATGTGTGGAACAAACTTTAAAAGTAAAAAAACCAACTTAAATAACTACTTTATTGGGACCCGGACTGTGAGGGGGATGCAATACGACCGAAAAGTTGAAACCTCCAAAAGATACATTTCGGACCTCTGCTAAATCTACATACCAAATTTCAATACGACAGCTCAATTAGGAGAGAAGATATGTGCGGAAAACTCACAAAAAACATGAAGAACCGCTTAAGAAATTACTTTTTCAAGCAGGGACTGCTAGCCAAAAAGTAGAAGTTCAGCTTTTGGCTTATAGCTACTGGTAACAAAATTTAAGACTTTGCAGTCAGCTGCAGGAGGCTAGATCAAAGGCTTTTAACTTTCAGATTCAAGTTTTTGGCTTTTGGATTCAAGCTTTCGACTTTTGGCTTCTTGTTGATTTTTAAAGTTAGATTAAGGTTAGCTTTTATTATTTAGTTTTTTTCTTCAAGCTTCAAATTTTCAGCTTCTGGCTTCTTGTAGATTTTTACAGCTAGATTAAAGCTAGTCTCTATCTTCTAGCTTTTAGCTTCAAACTTTCAGCTTTCAGTTTCTTTTAAATTTTAATGGGTGTAATCTGCAATTTAAGATAACACATTTGAGTACAGATTGTCCCAAAGAAGTGGTTGCATTGTAGGACAACCTCACTCTTTGGACAAGCTGGGATTGTATGAGGATAAGGGTTGTCCTAAGAGACAATTTACGATTCAGTGCAAAACACTTTAAGCACAGATTGTCTTGAAGCAGTGATGGTCTTGTAGGATAAGCTGGGATTGTCTAAGGTAAATGGTCATTCTGAGCGACAAGCTGCTTTTTAAGACAAGACGTTGAGAACAGGTTGTCCTGAAGCAGTAGTTGTCCTGTAGGACAACGTGACTTTTTGGACAAGCTCCAATTGTGTGAGATGAGCAGTTGTCTTGAGAGACAATATCAAAGCTAGGTTTCATCTTTCGGCTTTTGGCTTCCAGCTTTCTGCTTTCAGCCTGAAGCTTTCTGCTTTTAATATCTTTGTAGATTTTTAAAGCTAGATTAAGGTTAGCTTTTATTATTTGGTTTTTGGCTTCAGGCTTCAGACTTTCAGCTTTTAGCTTTCAGATTTCAGCTTGAAGCCTTCAGCTTTTAGTATTTTTGTACATTTTTAAACATATATTAAAGCTATAACTTTGAGCTTTGGCTTCTTTCAGATTTTTACAGCTATATCAAAGCTAGCTTTTATGTTTTAGCTTTTTGCTAACACCTTTCTACTTTCAGTTTGAAGCTTTCTCCTTTTGACTTTCAGCTTGAAACTTTCAATTTTCCAGCTTCTTGAAGATTTTTCAAGCTAGATTAAAGCTAGGTTTTATCCTTTGGCTTCTGGCTTCTGAGTTTTTAATTTCAACTTGAAGCTTTTTGCCTTTGGCTTTCAGCTTTAAACTTTCAGTCTATTGTATGTAGATTGTTAAAGCTAGATTAAAGCTAGCTTTTATCATTTTGGTTTTTGGTTCCATGCTTTCAACTTTCAGCTTTAAGATTTTGAACTTTTGACTTTTAGCTACAAGTTTTCAGTTTCTGCTTTTAGCATTAAGCTACCAGTAATAAGGTGTGGAGTTGAACCTGCATATCAATTTAATAACAATAGGTACACGTTGGGAGAAGAATAAGAGGAATACAAATATTCTAAACTTTGATTAACAGTATATTTGATTCGAACGACGGTCACTTTTTGAGACCTATAATATAACATTAAATTGCTGAATATGTTACTGAATCAGTTCGATATTATATTGTACCATAATAAAATCATGAACTGATTTTAATGCCATTTTCACCTTACTTCTCATTAAAGTTTCAAATTACTCAATTCTCTAAACTACATTCTCAAACTCGTAAAAATATTTTTTGAGAGGAAAAATAAAATAGGATGCACGGTTGCTGTCTCACTAGCTACCTGACCCCCCTTCCCCCCTTACAATGGAATAATATTCGTAACAGAGACTCGAAGCAGTATTGTAATCCGTAGATAGTTGATTTGACGAGCTTTAAATGAAACACATACGGTACTTTCGAAGGCTATTATGTAAATTTATTTCTCATGCAGGTTAAAGAAGATTGGAAATACGTGGCCATGGTATTGGACAGACTGTTTTTATGGATTTTTACATTAGCAGTTGTAGCTGGCACGGCTGGAATTATTCTACAAGCGCCTACCCTATATGACGATAGAATGCCGATAGATAAGAAATACTGTAAGTAATTTAATTTCATGTTTTTCTCGTACCTGATCTCGTCATGTCACTTTCTTCAACACGTTATAGATACCACTGAGCTTTGTATTAGGTTTTCCAACACTCATACTTGGTATTATTTCGGCAACCTATGCAGGGTGTCCAGCGAGAGAAGGTCAGAACTTGAAATTCAAATATAACCGTGTATTACCAATAAAAAATGTCATATGGAGAAGTTGCCTATCTTAAAAATTGAAAGGACAGATTAGTGTTTTAAAAAATTACGATTGAAACAAATTTTCAATTATGGCAACGAACTGAGTGTTTCACATTAATCTCCTTTCCCTTATACTAATGATAGCTCAGCTCATGAGACATATGTACAATGGTTAGCATAACAAAAAATCGAAGGGACTAAAAAATACTATTTTCAAAATTTCATCTTCGCCCAGACCTGCCACTTACTTTGAAAATTCATGGAAGAAAAACTAAAAATGATACAAATTCACTGTTATGATTTCGTTTTAACCAACGAATTAGAGTAGTCCCTTCAATTTTGAAGTTGGTCAAAAAATGAACATGACAAAATTTGCTCTGTGTTCCATCCATTACAGGTACATTCTACATTACCAGTGTTGAAAATTGATTTCAATTGTCAATTTTTAAAAGACTCATTTGCCCTGAAATTTTCAAGAGAGGGAACTTCTTTACCTGACATGTTTTATTCATGGTACCCGGTTATATTAAAATTTCAAGTCTTAATATCCTGTCGTCGGACACCCTGTTGATAGTAAATGCATTAAATATTCGTATCTGTGCACTCAACATCACAAATATATAACTACCTACTTTCTAGCCAAGTATTAGGTGCAATAGGTTCAATCGTTCGTGAATATTGCAAAATAGTAACGTAATTTTTATCCTTGCTTCGATGCACGTTAATGCATGTTTCGTTCTTATTTTACGTTTCAGCGAATTATTTTCATTCGTCTTGAAGAATTGACGGTATCGTCATGTCTCCGCGTCTGTACTTCACAAAACACCAAGGATACCATTTGTTCTTCCAAGTTGAAAATATTTTATTTTTTACCTGCCTCCGTGTTGTGCTATACGATTTTTTTTTTGTTTCCTCTCCTCCACTCTTTTTGTTTTTTTTTTTGACTTATCGTTATGTCGATGTCGTTATCGTAATTATTACTCGATAGGATTTTTTTTACATGATGATTTAAGCAAGTTTCGGACGAGTGATTTTTTTTATACGATTTTTTCAAGCCAGTCAAAATATAGCTAAGGATAAGAACCAAAGAACGTAAGAGAAAGGTAAAAACTGCAAAATAAGATCAAATGGACGTGCTAAAAATTTTACCTAAGTAACCTACCGTATCTAGAAATTTGAACCCAGGTCTGACTAGTGAATGTTCAGAAGTCTCGCTAAGGGATCTGTTCGAGGGGTTACCTACTTACTACCCCTGATGAGGTAAGTAACGCTATATATGCCGTTCATTCGATGAACGCTTGGTTTTCGAGTAACAGTGTTGCCAAGTTTAAAATCTTAAATTTTCAAAAATCATAAAAAATCAAGTTTTTTAGTTTTTACAAAAATCGGTGCAGCTAAAAAATAGTGCTCTCCAAGACGAACAAAAAAGGTTATATAGACCAACTTCGTACATTGCAGCGAGAATGAGATATAAATTTTCAAAAAATCAAAAAATTTCAAAAATTTTCAAAAAAAATTAGAAATAGCGCTATGTAACATGAAAATTGCAGCATCTAATTAATAATTGTCATGAAGGTGGACGAAAAAGGTTAAGAGGATCAACTTTGTATTTTGCTTTAGTAACGAGGAATGAATTTTTTAAGCAGTTCTTAAATTTTCATATTACATAGTAAAATTTTTGATTTTTTGATAATTTTTGAAAATTTCAAAATTTGACATTTTCGGTTTTTTTAAAAGTTCTTATCTCATTCCCACTGCAGTGTAGGGTGTTGATCTATACAGGGTGTTTCGTCCCAATAGTACCCTCTTTATACCACAAGTAGAGCAACAAAAGTTGGACTCATGTAGCATGGGTTGTCTATCCAAAACATTGCAGAGGCTGTGCTGCAGGAATTTGAATTTTTTTTTTTTAAAAAAAATTTAGAGAAATTTTTAAAAAATTCCGATTCAAAAACTAAAAATAATAGAAATGTTCAGTTCATGCCAAAATGTGACAAATACAATGCAGTATTTCTGGTAAAAAAATTAGGGTCATAGATTGTGTAGTTCGTAAAATATGACGAATTTAATGTAAAAAAAATAATTGAAAAAGTTGAATATTTTCTAAATTTTTGTTCATAACTTTTTAAAAAGCTGTTTTGAGTACCCAGTTGAAAAATATTTTTTGAAGTAACGAGGTACCTTTCACTGCTTGGCACAATTAAATTTTCCCCAACCTGTTTAGATATGTTGAAAAAAAATGTTTTGTTACAATTTTTTCCCATTGTTCTAAAAAAAATTTTCTATCGAAATAAAAATTTCAGCCAAAAGCTCTTTTTATTGAAATATTCAATTGATTTAGGGAAAAATATGAAAATCGAGCAACTGTTTTAATAAAGGTAAGTTTTTCACAGAAATTTATTTTTCATTAAAATTTTTTGTTTGAAAAAAGGGAAAAAATTTTAACGAAACAATTTTTTTCCAA
>FIZR01002173.1:0-13453 GCA_900060175.1 Ferrisia virgata
TCGGAAAATGCAAACATCGCTGTGTTTAGAGGCCGATCTTTTTTCTCGATAAATTTGGGAGGTATCTCACCTTTATTACGTCGAAGAGTTACGTCGAAGAGTGCCAACGGTTGTTATCCCCTTTTCCAACAGCTTTACAGCCGATGGAATCGACGTAAACCAATTGTCAGTCATCACTGTGCGGTTAACATTATGTATTGGCGTGGTCAAAGTGAGTAAATATTTCTTGGCTAATCCTGTATTCGGAGTGCCGGTTTCACTTTTTCCCAGAGACTTCGTAGTAGCATTCGTGTCCATCAAATAACTTTTCACCAAATAACTAGAAATCAATCGTAGAAATTTTCGTAAATTATAGATATCAATGTACAGTAGTAGTGTACTGAGTAGTTGGGTATGCCCCTTTTCTAAATATTTTTGTATGATGGTTACTTGATACTTTTGTGCCATATAAACGAACGCAGTAGAAACAACACAATTGCGATTTTGGTAGGTGCACCCATCGGAATAAAATATGATTTCATCGCCAGGCTCAAAATTTATCTTATTACCGATAAAATCGTACAACATCGATGCAAAGACATCAGCACTTAGATCTGCAGCAGTTTCATCCCAAAAGTAGCAATGCCCAGCTTTATTTTTCAAATTATAGAAGGTAAAGTTGTGGATGTTTAATTTTGTCTTATAATACATACTCGAAGCATTACTCTAAGGGCAAAGAAGAACAGCTTCAACATCCATCACGTACACAAATTTACCTTCTTCTTTATCAATATCTTTGGCTTCTCGCGCTTCTTCTTTCATTGTTACGTGGTGTTGAAAAATTGTATCAGTCACATGACCATGTTCGTGTCCCAAGCAAGTTTCACACCTATCCTTTTTAGGACGATAAATGCTAATTTTCATATCGCGGCGAATATCGTGAAATAAGGTTCTTCCGGCAAATTGTTCTCCTTTTTCTATCGCATTTCTTTTGTACTCTGCATACAGCCGATTGTAAGAACGGAAGGTTGGTTCTAGGTAAAGTCTGTTTGAACTTGAACGGCAGTAGTGTGATGGCACTTTAGGTAAAGATTCAAAAAATGAACGAACCGATTCTCGTTTCATTTCATCTGATTTCGAAGCTTTTCGGCTATCTTCTGGTGAAGTAGAATTTCGACGTTTTGCATTAGTAGCCCATTTTCTAGCGGACCATTCGTCTAATCCCAGTGTGCCCAGGAACATTTTTTTACACACTTTGAGGTTAATTCCATCTTTTTTCAGATGAAATGTCAAGGTATTTTTTCGTCGCGATTTTTTACTCTCCTTTTGGTGTCTGATATCACTAGGTGATGAGACGTCAATCAGACACTGAACGTACATCTTTTTCTCCTTCCAAGATTTTATCCAGAAATGATCAAAAAGCAGCTGTCGTTCAGTTTCGTTGAATTGTCTGCATTTATATTGAGATCTGACTTTTTGACTTGCCTTACAGTTGCAATGCAATTTCATTTTTCTACTTTGTTTTTTCACTCTTCTGGTTCTTTGTGTCTCTTTATCCCTTTTTCAGCCAATATACTCTAAACCTAAAAATAATGAAAAATGGTTAATAATTATCTATATCATTAATTTTATAAACAGTTCACTAAAATTTTTGCATTTACCTAATTCTCGGTTTCTTTTGTTTTTATTTACGAACCACTCAGATTTTTCAGCGACTCGAGATCGTTTTTCCTTTGGAATTTTAATTTTGTTGACGTTTTCTCCATCGCCATCTTCAATTAATAAATTTGACAAAATCGAAATTCATAAATTTGTAAAATTAATGTTTTGTAGAAATTTGAACTAGCTGTATGTTTTACTCATAATACCTTCGTCTGAGCTCTGAACATTCGATTCTGATGTACTCTCATCACTATCGTAACAATCACTGCAGTCTGTTTGATTGTAATCTTAGTCTTCCCTATCACTATCCTCTATTTTATCTGAATTTTGTTCAATTTCCGCATCATCACCATTCAGCGGAGATGATACACTGCTTCATGGGGAACCTCGATTTCATTTTGAAGCGACACAACAACAATCCTACCTGCATCAACTACATACAAAGAAAATGAGTATTTTGTAATAAGTTTTATGTTTTAGAAATTCAATTTACTTATCTTCACGAGGATCAACAACAAACTCAGTATTTTCGAATTCTAGTTCATGCTGAACTGGCTGTTCACTTGCTTGTGAATGATTTTCAATTAGGTTATCTTCATTTTCAAGTTCGGCTAACCATTCCAAAATTATTTTTGGATCTGCAGTTGCTTTTTCATTTTTTGAAGACATTATTAGGTACAAATAATTAAAATTTCACCACAGTAACTCGCATAAAAACAATAATGGTACTTCAATGCTTCGTATTATCATAAATTTTAACAAAAAAAAATATGAAAAGCTCGTAAGTCCAAAAAATGTGATCAAAACATTGGAAATCGGTTCGTGCAAAACCTCGTAAGTCGGACATACGAGGTTTTGTTCGACCACTTTTTTCATCAGTGGAGTTACGTGCTTTTATAATTGCCCTGTAGGAGCGCTAGTTGAATTTATGGACTTACGAGGTTAGCACCATCGAATTCCTCATTTTTTTTCCTATAAGAATGTACAATAAAGTGATTTTCAGTAAAAATTGGACTTACGAGGTTTTAGAAGGTCCACGACGATATGACGTTTCACGTAGGATGTCAGATTCATGAAAATGTTTCTCACAAACCTGTGAAAACAATACACCTTGCAATACTAGTAATAAATAATTAAAAATTTATTAAATAATACTATACCCCGCAATTCTGAGTAGGTTGAAAGCTCTTCTCTCTTTTTATGGCCAACAGCCATTTTTTGCACAGGGTATCATCTTTCGGAAATTGAAAAACTGAAACCTTTTCTGTATTTGCATAGTTCCCTCGACAGTTTGAGGCACTGCACTTCCGTACTATTATCACATCGAGGAACCAAAATTAAATATAAAACGATAATAAATTGAACTTTCCAACAAACACTTCACAATGTAAATTTGATATTGCGCGTTTAACGATTTACTCGGCATTAATCACAAAAACCAAGTCGTATATTATAATATTTACACCATACAGTGTATTAACACTACAAGAAACAGTATTATGATAATTTTTTTCAACACACGATCGAAATTAACCAAAATTTTGCAAATTTTATTTCAAATTGCAACCGTAAAACTACGTATTCTTATGATTTGTTTGGACTCACTATCGTGACGTCACAAGCTGATGAGAATTCAGCGCCGAGGCCTTGTATCTAGGTGGTGTTGGTTACTCCCAAAAATCCTTCTTTACTCGCTGAGGTCCACCCATCAAATGTTATAGATACATACTTAGAGATAAACAACATAACATTATAATTTATAGAATTGTATTTTTAAAAAAACGTAAAAACTTCACACACCAGAAGAATGTGATTAATGAAAGTACCCAACTACACTTACGGAAATTTTAATTTATCTAGTGTTTCTTTTAATTTTATGCTGACTTGCTTATACAAATTCGGAAGCAGTTTATTGCTTATCCCTTTCAGGTACGGTTCCTGTTTTTTTTGAAAATTTTGAAAATTTTTGAATTTTTAGGTCAAGGATGTGTTCTAGATGATAAAAAACCTAACCAAAAAAATCCACCTCCCCACCCCTTCAGAATATTGAGGTGGTTTCATATAAAGACCACCGTGCAATAAGTGTGGGTGTTTTTTAAAAAAAGTTGAAAACTCAAAATCGAACGTTTAATCTCTATAGAGTACACATTTATTGGTGAAATTTATAAAAACAATTTTTCTCAGCGTCGGTATTTACACATAGAGCAACATCACACGCACTACACGTATAAGATGAACGACGGGGGTTAGCTTTGGTGCTACAGAGAGCACACCTTTTCGATGTACTGCCTACTGGAAGGTGCGCGCCCAAGAAACGTTTCTCTGGAATAATATATGGTTTATGGCGACGAGCTTTTCCGGTCTTAATTTGATTTTTTGTAGGAGATGTACTTTCTGTATTCATCAGAGCGGCAGCCAAATGCAATCTAAATTCTTTCAGCGTCATGGATGAGTTCTTTTCTTGATTCATCGAAAATAGAATAAACGAATTTACCAATGTAACGTCGAGGAAGTGGAAAAATATACGGTGCCACCATTTCTTACTTTTTCTGGATATTTCGTACGTACTTTTGAGCTGATCTGCCTTGTCCACATAGCCCATATGAATATTGTAATCCTTCACCAACTGCGGACATATTACTACTTCTTTTTCACCTGTTTTATTCCTTCGCGATACGGTGTTCACTTCGTTAGGGTCATGAAAATTCGATATAAAGTGAATAGCTTTTTTATCAAACCACTTCATCGCAGTTATACCAGTTACAGTAGACTTCCATTTGAAATCGCCTCTGTTCATCTCCTTGTCTTCTATAAATTTTTTTGGAAATCCTTTTTGGTTTGCTCGGATCGTTCCGCACCCATTGATGTTTTTGAACATGAGATCTCTGAGAAGCAGTGGCGAAGAAAAGAAATTGTCGAAGTAAACACAGTAATTCTGACCTTCCAAATCACGGCATAAATTTTGGACAACTCGGCTACCTAAATTCTGCTCAACTCCATCAGTGTTATTATTCTTCCCAACGTAAATTTCGAAGTCACACACGTATCCTCTGCCATCAGCTCAAACCCAAACTTTGTATCCTCTTTTTATTGGCTTATTAGGCATATATTGCTTGAGACTCGATCTGCCTTTGAAAGCGATCATACTTTCATCGATTGCTTGTATTGCGGTGCCGGCATACAGCTCTTTGAACTTTCCGAGCAAATGCGTTAGGTAAGGGCGAACTTTATAAAGCTTATCAAAATCATCAGAATCCCGGCTAGGCATCTGCGAATTATCCGCCAAGTGCAGGTTTGATAATAAGGAGCCAAAACGATGAATATTCATCGAAGATGATATGCTTTTGTCTCGCAATTCGGGAACGGCAGACCAGTAATCCCTGTAACTTGGTAATTTCTTGATACCCATCATTAGATTTATTCCTAGGAACCGCTTTAGCTCGTACAGTTTTACAGGTGTTGGATTCACGCCTTTCTTTTGGGTTATGTAGAGATTGGTTTGGTATAAAACGTCTTCTAAATAGCTGTCCGTAAAAAATAACGAAAACGTTTTCAGTGGTGAAAGTTCAGTAACATCTTCGGGCACTTTACTACCAACGAAAGCATTGAAGGCAGGATATTTGCGAGCTCGATACGATAGATGCCAAGGGTAACGATCTGAAAAATTTTTCTAGTGAGCACTTCGATGTACAAAATTACTAAAAAATGATTGCATTTGGTTACCTGTTTTGTGAATTCTTTGAGCTAAAGGAACGCTCTCGTCTTCAAACTCGTCATCGGAATCAGGAGGCGAATTCGATGGTCCAGGCGGAGAATTTATCTGAGGTGAATTCGGCGGAGAATCTATCAAAAATGAATCCAACGGTACATCTATCGCACTTATTACTGGAACATCGATGATTGCAGTATCATTCTCTAAGAGAATTGGTAGATTGATATCAACCGTTGACGGTAATTGGATAACGTATTCGGCTTGGATATCATCGTTATCATCACATGGGTCGGAAGCATCTGACCCATCATCACTAGGTATATCGGCATATTCTTCGACCTCTTCGTCTAACCACTCGAAATACCGCGCGAACTGCTCTTGCTCTTGTTCATCTATTCGAGTTAAATATCAAAATTGGGTAAAATAACTCAAAGCAATGAGAAAAATGAGAAAATTGTTATCAATTTGTTTCAAACTTACATGTCAAAATTCTTTTCATCTTCCACAATTATTGCACGGTGGTTGATAAATAAACCACCTGGTTTTACGTTCATATACGTATTTGGTTTTATGCAATCTCGTCGTATTTAATTTTTTAATTAATTAGAAGGATTAATAATCAATAAAAAACCATAACATTTTACATTTCTAAAGAAATAAACTGGCTGCGATGTTTTTTATCATCAACACACCAATGTGATTTTTTCAAAACTGGATGAAGAAAAAAAATCCTAAAATCCAGGCAAACTATTCGAATAAGTTGGAAAAAATTTTTTTTAGTAGATGGCAGCACTGGGCATCCATCTAAGTGGTCGCCCAGCTCAACCACCGTACTATAAAGCTAGAAAAAAATATTTTTTAGGTGGTTGATTTCACATACCCCCATACCGCAAAGGGTTATAGTATTTGGAGATGGCAGTACATATCTCGGATCTGCGATGTACATGAGTTTTTGAAAGCCTTTATCGTTGACTATGGAGAATGGTTGATAGTCTGTTGCAATCATTTTGGTGACAGCTTGATCCAATTTTATTTTTTTTATGTTTTTTTTTTCCATATGTGAAACCTTTTTGTTTTAATAAATTTCGGTAAGTTGTTTTTTTTTTTTCAGATTTTTGTTCATTCGAATTTTCAGCGTCAGTAATCTCCACAGTTACATTTTTTAAATCCTTCAGTTCTTTGCCGTTGCTTAATTCATCTTTCACCTTTTGATATGCTGTAAAATAATTGCGTTTGATGTGATCCAAACTGTTTGTTGTATTACTATTTGGTGTATTGTGACCACATAATAAGCATATGTTCATGCGAGAGTCAGTAATACATGGCTTGAAAAACTTCCAAATAATAGAGGTTTTTTTTCTCTCCCTAAAAAAAATAGAATAAGGATAACTACTTGATTGAACTTTAAATTTGAAATGGAAAAAAGTTTTGCTTACCGCTTGCAAGGTAAAATTGAAAGCTTGCCGTCAGTTTTGGCTTTTTTGGCTTTTTTTTCACTTCATGTTTTTGCACTGTCTTCACAAACTGTAACTCCTTAGACCTTTTTGTTCTCAGCATCGCTGGGTTATATTTTGCCCAATTATCTACACAAAGAAAAATTATTTAATGATACGAATGAAAATTTGTTTACATGATATTTACTAGGTATTCATTTTTTTATCAGTTATGCTTCATTACCTTTTTCACTTGTTGGAGCAGGAGTAGGAACTAATGATTTTGTATGATTCTTTGGTGGTTCATTAATAAGTGCATCGACAGCAGCTGGGTCATCAATGTCTTCAAATTCGTCATCAACATTTTCTTCAATCATGAGGCCTTCAATATCTGCAAAAGTACATTTTCATATAAAAATCAAAGTTGTTAATTAATTAGCACAACATAAAGGTACCTAAAATTACCTCCTCCATCATCATCAAAATCACATTTCAACCCTGCTGCCCTAGCTCCAAGTTGTGACAAAATCTGCTCATCAATTGGTGAATATGTATTCTGAGTAAATTCACCTCCACCAGTGCCACGAATCTTTTTTTTTTGTTCTAATTTACTTCCATGATGAGAACGTAAACGAAAGGTGCACTGATAACACAATACAAAGCTTAGCGATATGATTGAAAAATTCGCGAATGGATGATAAAAGAATTTAGGAACACCGATGATGTTCTAAATTTCGGCGGTGGTGAAAATTTCGGCGCAGAGACGTTTTGGATAATGTAAAAGGGCATTGGGATGATGGCGGCGGGCTAGAGCGCGAGTTCGGCGCAGAGCCGAAAAGGGCGGCCATGTTTGGCCCAAACGCCGTGTACATTGGAAATATGCTACATAGTTTAAAATGAAATTCCAGTCTTAACACGCAACGTGTAAAACAACCAATCACAAACGCTGCCTTCAATTAACCATGGCTGCTCGTTGAACCTTTGTTGTGCAACATGGAGTTTTATTCAAACGGAGTTTAAACTCTTATCCTAGTTTAAACCACTGTTGTGCAACCGGGCCTGAGTTTGATAAGTGCAAGTTATAAATGAATTCCATTGCTTCAAGAACCTCAGAATCAGCTTATGAGCAACCACGATCATATGGATTTAAAAAAATTGCTGCAAGATGGATCGGCTGAATCAAGTTTTCCTTCCTAGTTAACAACTTCTTTTTTAACGAAATACAATTTTCTTGTAGAAATTCACAGTTGTCCAAATTATCCAACATTTTGTTCCAAATCTCATTCACTTTTGAAACAACTTCTTGCGCATATAAGCCATCACCTTCTAAACATTGAATTCCTTCGGCAACTGGTTTCATGAGATCTAAAGATGACTGTACCTGTTCCCAAAATTTGTCATTTAGAATGTAGCTTTTACATGATGATTTCATTGCACTTGCAACTGGATCAATAGCAAGAGATTGCAGAGCATGCTTATTTGCTAAAAAACTTTCTAACGAAGTGCTCATACTTCCCCATCTAGTTTTAACATAAATTTTCATTGACGCGATGTTTTTACTTTTATTTCTCAAGATAGCTTGTAGAACATGGGAATTTTTCATATGATTGATAATTCCATTGACATCTTGAATGAGAAATTCGTTAAGTTTGTGTAGCTTAATAATATCTGAACATACCAAGTTTAATGTAATTAGCAGTGTGAGAATGTTCCTTCGTTTCCACAGATTTCACAAAAAGCGGCTCCGGCTTGTTTATAATAAAATTGATCTGCAATTCCGACGACACTTCTGCCACAGTATTCACATAATGCATGTCTAAATAATCCCCACCAATCTGTTTTCGAGAAGGTAATTTAAATGCCAGCCGAAGTCACTCAAAAAATTCTTTCCATAGCCGATGCTCTACGATGCTGAAAGGACAGCCAGTTACTAAAATAGCTTTTGAGAGCATTTCATTCAATAATTTCTGAAATAAAAAATTTGAAAAAAAAACAAAATTTTAATAAATCTGGTAATAAGTCTGCTGAAATTAATTTACTTTATGAAGTTACAATACCAACCTCAGCATCACATTACATAGATAATTATGTTTTTTACTTTTTTGCTTAGATTATTTGAATATGAAACTTACATTTTCATCTGCATGTAAGGAATCAAAAAATGAATTTGATGTCGAAGTCGCATTTAATTTAAAACTATTTGTACTCGTACTCATACATGCAGCTGATTCAGATTCAGCAGGACCCGCAGGAGCTGGAACATTTGAATTTGTAGATGCGGTTGTGGGAGCTTGTTTTTCTATAAACGAATTACCTGCAGAATGTGAAGAAAAGAAGAATAGGAAAATCTTGGGAAACACAGTTTATTAATAGGTACTTTCAAGTTCAACTTACTCTTAGTCTTAGCCTTGCCTGCCTTGCTCGATTTTATCAAGCTGTTTCTTATATTTGGCGGAATTTTGGTACATTTTTTTTACCAAGTGTTCGAATAAACGAGTCGCGTGTGATTGATACTGCTGTTTGTAATAAATGCATGCAAGTGTATCAATATGTGATTTTTGCTGAGACTCGCGAGCTGTTATTTTAAAGAAATTTTTTAAAATTAAAAAATTGAAAACCAACACTTTAAACTTTTAGAGGTTTATTATGAGACGTTTTACATACGACAAATTTCTTAAGGCTAACTTAATGTTAACATACATTTATGTGGATTTTGTGTAAGAAATTCACGGCACGTAAAAACTACAACTGTGGAGGTTTGAAGTATATCCTTTTGTGTCATTGGAGGGTAAGTGTTGATAGCGTAAATTTCAGCTAGTTTTAAATGGTTAATTTGTACTCTGGATAACGCATCAGCTACCACATTTTGAGGCCCTGGTATATACGAAATTGTGTGGTCATATTCAGCTAATTTTTCTTTCCATCTAGCTAAACGTGAACCAGGATCTTTAACCTTGAAGAGCCACAGTAGGGGCTTATGATCGGATAAGATTTCGAATTGTCTACCATAAAGATAGTCGGAAATATTTTACAGACCATACAATGACCAGGAGCTCTTTTTCAATTACAGAATAGTTTGTTTCTGCTGGGTTCAGCGTTCTAGATGCATACGCCAGTGGTTTATTATTTTGTTCATTGTCTTTCTGTGATAAAACTGAGCCGATAGCGAATTGGCTCGCATCCGTATGGAGATAAAATTTTTTTATAAAATCTGGATAATGTAGCATCAGTTTATCGGAGGTTAGTTCCTTGATTAAATTTCGAAGTTGAGTTTCGCATTCCGAAGTCCATTCGAAGATTGTATCTTTTTTGAGCAAGACAGTTAAAGGTTTGTTTGTTCTGCATAATGAGATATAAACTTACGATAGTATCCTGTCATCCCTAGAAATTGTTGAATTTGCTTTTGATTTTTTGGAGAAGGAAAATTTGTCATTGCTCTTGTTCTTTCAGGGTTTGGGGTAATCCCATTATTTGAGATTACATGCCCTAGGTAATGGATTGATTTGCAAAGGAATTCTGATTTATCGGGTTGAATAAGCAATTTGTATTTGCTAGTTCTGAAAGTACTCGTTTTATTTTTTCCAAATGTTCTGAAAAGGTTTTCAAATGATAATGTCATTGATATAGACTAGACAATCTTTTCCTATTAAGGGAGACTTGGGCAAAACAAAACACCTTTTCGGCAAGGCCAATTACTCGGGCCCTAATTCACTTGGAGTGCTCCAGTTTGTTTTAGATTTTAGCTTGAAGATTCTATTTTTTAAAAATACCAACGAAAAATTTTTTTGAATTCATTAACATAGTAAAAAATTTTATTAATCAAAAAATGTCAGATTTTGATTTAGGAATCCGACTTCAAAAACGCATTTAATAAGTAATATTTTAGATTACATCACTTAGTTTACTTTGTATTAGTTGAACAAAACAAACAAACGAAGACTACACTCTCGTTATATTCTGTACATTCTTCGTGTGCCCAGTCAAGGCATTTTGCACACGGTATCCAATCTTCATTTCTGGACCTTGAAAATTTATCGCAGCAGTACAGACACTCTACATCATCGTCTTGAATATCATACAATCTGTAACGAAAAGTTGAGAGATGAAAACATGAAATAATATGTGTGATATGGTTGGAATTTTCGCTAAAAAAATACACCAACTTATTCAAATTCAAGGTAGGTTTTTTCTGACGTTTACGCTGTGTTTTATTTTTTGGTTCAGTCTTGTCCGTTTTATTTTGAACTTTCTGCGCCTGTGCTTCTACTTTCTTGACCTTTTCATTACTTTTTTTTGCCAACATATCTTTGAACGGAGATCCTGTTAACAGTTTGGCAGCACCTTTATTTGGATCATTTCTTTTCTTTGCAGCAGGATTTTTAGTTTTTGGCTCTGGACTGATTTTTTTAATAGTTGCCACAAAATTTGTTTCTGTACTAAATCGTAATTTTTTTCTGGCACCAATGCCTGTAGAGGTGGAAGGCTGTGGATTTTTGTAGTCAACATAATTTGATTCTTTAGCTGGTGTACCCATATCAGGTAACGGTGCAACATCGTCAGAAAAATCATCAAACCTACGTTGGATGTTGTTGGACTCGGTACACTCGTTTTGGGTTCATTGGAGGGATTTCCGGTGGTCATGTTTTTTCTCCGAGTTTTAGGCTGGTTTGATGAATTTTCAGTGGCGATGTTTTTTTCTACTTTGGTTTGATTCGAGGGATTTCCGGTGGTCGTATTCATTTTTTCTTGAGGTTTACCATTCGTATTATTTACACCCTCATTAGAATGATGTTTTCTTCATTCTCTGGAATTCCCATCAGTGTACCACTTATTATAGTATTGCAGAGTACGTTTTATTATGTATGTATATTGGCTAAAAGTAAAGTACCTCGATCAGACAGAGAAGAATAATTCACTTGAGGCAATAAAGTTAGGAGTTCTTCCTCATCTTCAGGTGAAACATCAATCAAAATGTCATCGATTTCTTCATTACACATTAGATCATTTTCGTCTTCCGCTATTTCATCCTCTAGAAAAATAATATTGTAAAAATTTGTCTGAATTTTTTGAAAAATTTTATTTGAAATGAAACTTGAAATTTACAAACTTACCATCACAACTTTCATCTTCACTTTGCTCAGGGATTGGTAAATCTACCCCTAAAAGCTCCCAAATTGCCTCGAGACCCCCCCTTGCATTCTTTTTCTGCCCTCTGAAGCAGTTTTTGGAAGTTATCCATTATAAAATAGCAATAATTATGAATAACATGTCGGTAAAACTAGATCGTTTTCAAATTGATAACAAAAAAAAAACACCAATGCTTATATTAGATTTATGTACGTCTTTTTGGCTGGAAAAAGAACACAAACTTAATAGTTTAATCACTTTAATTTAAATTCGACACATTGAACTAGAATTTACACATTCACTAAACAAGCACATTAACTGCGTATGTAACAGAACTTAAAGAAGAACTGGGCAAGAACTGAACTCCCTGATCCTGAACCTAGCTACAGTGTAGCTACTCTTAGGTGGGGATAGGTCTAACACTTGCCGCAGGATAGGCCTGCAACCGTCCTTCAGGAAGCACGGATCACAGAAAGGAGGACCCCCCGATCCCCACCTGCCCCTTCGTACTTGCCGAAGAGATGGTGTCGAATACTGGGGGCTGGGCTAACATTTGCACTGCAAATGTCGCAATCGACAATCAAATCGTAGGTCCGCAAGGACCGCTGAGGCAAATCCCTGCACACCCACACAAGACCAAGACTGGCTGTGTAACAACCAGCACGAATACTAGACTGAGAATAAGCAGTACGCACCCGAGGGGTAGATGATGGACTGCTCCATCATAACTCAAACCAGTACCAGTACCGCACCAACCGCACACCCACCAGCCAAGTCCATCAAGTCAGCGACTTTCCGGACTTGCACATGCCGCTGCCACTTTTAGGTGCGAGAATCTCTTCTTGCTGGAGTACGCTCCAGCTCATACACCTAAGCAAGGATTGACACGTGCACTCGATCAAGGGAAGGAAATGCAACAATTCGCTCAATGGACTTTGCATCCCGCTGAGGCAAACATCCACTGCGACACTGCCGCGTCAAAATGTATAGCGGGCGTAATTTTGAATTTTAATGAAGAAAAGTCAAAAAGTTTCAAAATGAGAAACAACAAAAACAAACAAACAAAAACAAAAAAAAATTTTGAGATCGAAAAAGGAAGAAAAGCCAAAAATGGGGATGAAAAAGGTACAGGAACTGGACAGTTCGTTCTTCTTTTGTACCTACAGTGTAGGTAACATCTTTTTTTAGTATTCACACTGTGAATACGTTAATGTGCATTTTTAACCCTATTCGGTACATATCACTAATTATATGGCATGTAATCTTCGAAAAAATAAAAATAAAAATAATAAAAATAATTAATTGTGCTTGAAAAGACGAATATTAATTCTAAAGCCAAAGATACAAAGAAGTAAAATTTTGATCGGGTATTGCCTTGAGTTCAATTATTACCTTATTAATTAATAATTCAGAAGAAAAAGATAGATACAATGCGCGATACCACATAGTGAAAGAAGAAATAGTAGGGGAGGGTGGGGCATAACAGGCATGCTAAGCGCGGATGGCTCTAGCTTCGACCAAAATAATTTTTTGGTCACTT
>FIZR01002174.1:0-12510 GCA_900060175.1 Ferrisia virgata
TTGTAAGTTATATTTTGGTTGTTTAATACTTTAGTTTTGGATAGATTCATATTAAGTCTCGCCAATTTTCCATTCTTGTTTAACTTTTGTACCATTTCTTCCAACTCTTCTTTGCTGTTAGCTATTAGTACTACGTCATCTGCAAAATGTAGATTATTTAAATATTCCCCGTTAATTTTTAAGCCCTTTTTTCCCCCCAATTTAAATTTCTAAAAGTTTCCTCTAAGCAACGGTGACAAGGGGTCCCCCTGTCTTACCCCCTTCTCACTGGGAATGACCTTCCCTGCACATCTGTTATAATTCTGCTTTCTAATCCCTGGTACATGGCTTCGATCATTTTAATATATGTGTAGGGTATGCCCTGATTTTTTAGAGCAGATAGCAAAAATTTGTGGCTAAGTGAATCGAAGGCTTTTGTAAAGTCGATGAAAGCTAGATGGAGTTCCTCCTGGTATTCATTGAATTTCTCAATTATTTGGTTTATGGCGTGGAGATGATCTGTTGTAGAAAAACGTTGCCGAAATCCTGCTTGCTCTCTGGACTGTACCAAACAAATTTTTATTCTATTTTCGATGATTTTGCCGAAGATTTTTGAAATAGCCGAGCTCAAACTGATCGGCCTACAATTATTTATTTTATTTCTTTTCATTTTTTTGAAAATAAGAATTTGAAGATACGGGTCTTCGAAAAATAATCATAAAAAAATTGCTAAACAGTTTACATGGTTTAGCATCGTAAACGTGGTACATTTTTCCTATCAAGGGGTAATTTTACCATCTTCAGAATACTCCACACTTGAACTTTTGCGAATCTTAAATCAGCTTCAATTCAGTTCTCTCCTTATATTAAAAACCTTCTAAGAGTCCAAAAAAAAAACACGCACCCATATACTCAAATCACTCAAACACCAACGAATTTCATTTCTTTTTCTTTTTTTTTTTCTTCTTACATTTTTGGACGGGATAGAAATGTACACAGCATGCCAGGATACGAACCTACAGACGCGACGTTAGACGATTGTATATAATTTTCAGTCTACGCAGATGTTACCCTTATTACCTAAATCTTTACAATATTTCATAACGTTCGATGTGCTTTTGGGTCCAACATGTTGCTGGGTTCGCCAACAACCGCAATATATACTCGTATTTTTCCCTTTACTGAAAATTATTAGCGCCATTAAATACCGCAACGAGAAGAAAAATGGTAGCCGGGGGGGTGAAAGCAAAAAATACGACGGAACGATTGTGTTTCATATCTGTTAGCGAAAATGCTACCCGCAACAAACGGCACCACAATTGGCACGTTTCATCGATAAAAATCTTCCATAATTATGGCAGCGAATTCGTCGAAAAAAGTAATATTTTCATCTCACGATCGAGTACTTAACTACTCACAGAGAGCTGCAAGTACTTGCTCGTAATATGAACGCTATGCCATCAGTCGTACTGACCCGCAAATCGCCCGTATTATTATTTATTATACATTTCAAATGGTTTCGTTTTCGTTTCGGTGTATTTTTTTTAATATTTTTTTTTTTTTTTTTAGCGAGAAAGTGGGAGTAGAGATGAATTTCAAAGAATTACATCATAAAATCACTCGAATTATATACGCTAAAATATGATGACGGAATGATCAAATTTTAGTGCTTCGACCATTATATTATAGCTTTATTTATTTGATCGTATCGTACTATAATTTTCATATTCGAATATTATTTCGATGCGGTTGTCCACGCGCAAACAGTGAAAGTTTACTCGGACACGATGTTTATCGAGGTCATTATCGGCGATCATCGCTCCTTTCGTACTGACCAGTAAATATAGTACAATGATTAAATCACGAAATCTTGCGCTTTTCTCCCAATTATTCATTCAGATTGTAGCTATATTTTATTGCCATTCTTAGTACCTAGCTAGGCCTACATACGATCTTTTCACCTAATTACTCGACTACCCTTTTGAAAACCTAGGTACTATTACCACTCCAATTCGCAAAATCCTTTATCGTAACTTTCCAGTCTGATTGGGGGCTGCAGGGGAGATAGGCATAGGGATAAACCCGAAAAACAGCTAAAACAATTACAAAACAATTTTTTACGCGAATATAGGAAGGGGAGAGGCTAGGGAAGGGGATGTAATCAGGGTGAAAACTTAAAACCACAAAAACAAACATCTAAACTAATTACTGAACGTATGAACGATTTTGAAAAAATGCTATTTTACCCTGCTCCTATACGCAAAGTGATATTTTTTCAGAATTTTTAAAAATGGCGGAACATCTAGCAAAACTGGATAAACCATTTTTTCATCACGTTTTTTGGCTCGTAAAATATTCGTTTTTGGTTGACAATTTTTTTTCGTCGAAATATTTTTTTTTTTTTGTATATTCCAGAACACATTTAAAAGTTGAAAATCTTACTTTCTTTATTTACGAAATTATCGCACAAAAAACTAGCCCTCCTCCCCTTCCCTCTCCTCCTAGCCGAAAGCATTTATGCGATAAAACTTCACGAATTTCAAAAATTCACGTCGTTAAAAAGCCATCGAGAGATTGACAGAAATTTGCAAAATGTGCAGAAAATTGATGGAAAATAACGAAAAAAAGCTAGAGAACGGGCAGAAAGTTTACCTAAATTATGAGAAAAATAATAAAAAATTATTGAAAATTGTGTACAAAGTTGACAAAAAACCGGTAATAAATGCAGAAAAAATGCAAAAAAATGATAAAAAAATGCGATTATGTTGAAAAATTAGCGAAAATTAACCGAAAATCAGAATAAATTATTGAAAATTAGGTAAAAATTTGGCAAAAATGTTGAAAAATCTGTTAAAAATTTAACAAAAAGATGAAAAAAATTGTTGAAAGTTATCGAAAATTGATCAAAAAACACAGATAAATTTTGAAAATTGGCCAAAATATATTTTAAAAAAACTGTTACAAATTATCGAAAATTAGGTAAAAATTTGACAAAAATGAATTCACAATGAAGAGAATTGATAAAAAGTCACGAAACATGAGTCAAATATACCAAAAATTTGAAAAATAATGTTAAAATCGGTCGAAAATTGACCAAAAATCACGAAATAATGTTAAAAAATAAATGACAATTGGCCAAAAATATGAAAACGAACGTTTAAAATCATCGAAAATTAGTTAAAAAATTTGACAAAAATGAGTTCAAAATGAAGAAAATTGACCAAAAATCACGAAATAATGTTAAAAAATGAATGACAATTGACCAAAAATATGAAAACAAACGTTTAAAATCATCGAAAATTGGTTAAAAATTTGACAAAAATGAGTTTAAAATGAAGAAAATTGATCAAAAATCATGAAAAAAATGCTCAAAAGTCAGTGAAAAATGACCAAAAATCATTGAAAATTGGGTAAAAATTTGAAAAATTTGCTAAATTTTAGCCAAAAGATGAAAAAATTGTTAAAAATCATCGCAAATTGATCAATAATCACGAATAAATTTTGAAAATAGAGTAAAAATTGATCATAATCATTGAAAATTAGGTTAAAAATTTGACAAAAATGTTGAATAAACTGTTAAAATTCAACCTTAAGATGAAAAAAATCGTTTAAAGTCGTCGAAATTTGATCAATAATCACGAATAACTGTTGAAAATTGATCAAAAATGATCAATCAATGATAATTATCGAAACTTTAGTAAAAATTTGACAAAATCAGGTTTAAATGGCAGAAAATTTATGGAAAATTTCGAAACCATGTTGAAAATTGATCTGAAATATGAAAAAAATTGCTGAAAATGATTGAAAATGGGGTAAAAATTTTTTTCATTTTTTTGTCAAGCGTTGCAGATTTTTTATCGTTTTTGACTGATTTTGGATCAATTTTCGGCAGTTGTAACCTACTTTTGTCAAATTTCTACTGAATTTTCAACATAATTTCGTGTTTTTTGATCGATTTTCGATGCTTTTTACCAATTTTTTTATAGTTTAAGTGAATTTGCAGCATTTTCCAAACCCAATGTTTGTTAAGTTTTTACCCAATGTTCGACAATTTTCAACGTTATTTTTTCGTAATTTTTGATCAATTCTGCTCATTTTTTCCCCTTTTTAGTCAAATTTTTACTCAATTTTCAATGACCTTCAACGATGAATATTGAAGAAATTCAGAAAGAAATTTTGAAAAGTGGGTAAAAAATCGTAAAAATGCAGAAAATTTTTTAAATACCACAAAAAACATTGAAAAATAAGAAATTTCATATAAAACGTGAGAACAATCTTAAAAAATCGTTTCGTAAAAAAAAAATCAACAAAAATGAGTAAAATTATGTAAAACTGACTACAACTTTCAATTAAGTGTGTTGAAAAATATGAAAATTTATATAACAAGTAAAAAAAGTAAATAAAAGTTTCTTGATAACTTGGCAATAATTTTAAAAAAAAAAACCTAAAATTACAGAAAATATACCAAAAATTATGAAAAAGTGTTATACCTAAAATATTAAAATTTTGAAATTTGTTTTAAAAACAAGCAGCTAAAAATTGAGAAAAACTCTCGACCATAAAATTGAACTATTTTTGCAGCACAAAATGCGAAATTTGATTTTATGATAAAAACACACACAAAAAAAAAAATAATCAACAGCTTTTCGAAATAAAAATTAATTTTTTCTATATACTTTTTTCGAAGCGAATTCAAACGATGCAGTACTTCAAAATGACACCACAACGCTACGATTTTATGAAAATACAATCCATTACCTATGCCAAATTATTTGAAGACTCCGTAAAATATGTACGTAGAAAAATCATCAAAAAGCAAACATTCAAATTCATCCATTGAATTTGAAGAAAAATACACCTCATCACCTTTCAGCCTGATTTTTCATTTTCTACGTCATATTGCCAATGAAAACCAGGATATTGCAGTCTATTGACCAACAACGGTTACGAGGAGGGGGAGAATACCAACAAAATCTATTTTGGGGTCCTAGAAAACCATGTCAGATATTTATTTTTATTTTTTCATTTATTTGCCCCGAACATTAAAATTATTTACTCTGCACGATACAGACCAAAATCGCTCCAAATCCGCCAATCGGCTCAGTTTGGCCACAGATCAGATATATATATGAGTAGGGATGGCCTGGGGTCAAAATTCAGTTTTGCCCCAATTTGGAGGAGGGTGTGCTGAGGGGCCAAAAATATAAAAATTATTTCTTTTTTAGTGAATCCGTAGAAAATCCAATGTTGCACACCATATCCAAAAATCAACCTCCTACGTCAATCAGGAGGGGAGATATGAAGGTTTTCCCTCTTTTTGACTTTGAAAAAGGACTGTTTCTTCCCTATCTCCCCACCAAAATCAGCTAGGAACTTGAAATTAGGTACGTACATTCAGTACAGGTTCTAGATGTGCCTTTTGGGAGTCCCGCCTTTTCAGCTTCATTTCACTCCCTCACAGTCCCAAATATGTGGTTTTTTGGTCGTTTTTCTTATTTTTTGAGTTTGTTCCTCGCATAACTCCCTTCCAAATTGTGCTATGAAAGTGAAATTGTGTATATACAGTTAGTAAGGAGCCTAGATGTGCCTTAGGGAGGGGGGGGGGAGGGTTGACTTTTATGTCACGAAAAATCAGGCTCCTAAAACACCATACCCAGCAAAGTAACCAACCAAACTGAAAATTAGTCAATCAATATGTACCATTTTCTTTCACCGTCGAACAATATTCTGCGAAACACATTCACGGGTAGCAATTCAATTAGTATCACCGAGCTCTGAAAATTTCGACTATATACAGGAAGCCATCTATCTAAATATCCATTGCGAGCATGTTAATCTTTCTTATTCGCGACAAAAGAAAATTTAAAGGGCCATAAAACCGTCAAAAAGGACCCAACGAGTAAATTCCAATTACGCAAATGCTCGTTCATTAAAACACCTAAGCGTAATTGAGGCTGAAAGCGTACCTTTCGTGCATCGTATTGTAGTGTATTGTATTTCACTTTCATTCAAATGCAAATATACGCAACCGTAGTCTCTCTCTCTCTGTGCTAACAGACGACATCGAGTAGCGTATTTAAAAAAAAAAAAAAAAAAGGTATATACAAAGAAGAAGGAGAGAAAAAAAAATAAAGAAAATACTCTAAATAAGTATCGGGGGAAAAAACCACTTTCTCATCGTGCTAGGTAAAGGTATCGGTACAAAAGGTTTATTTGCTGCGCATTGAGCATTTGTGCCATTCATATAAATGACAGCGTGTCGTAAAAAAAGCTAAAGAAAGAAACATAGAAAAGCTTTACGAGTGTAGGTAAATTTTGCCTGCAAAATAGAACATTTTTCGATTGCTTCTTACGGCGAGAATACGTAGTTTACGTCGCGTCGCAGTCGCCTCGTTTATTGCAATATTTTAAACATTTCGTCATATAGTAGCAGAGCCAAATACCTACCTGCCTACCTACCTACCTACCTACACTAACATCTTCGATATTCTTATGCTTTTGTAAACACGAGAATCGAACGACGAGTGAATGTGAACGGCATGAAAAAGAGAACCATGCTCGACGGTATCGCTCGATAAATGCAACTCTTAAGACGAAATTCAATTTAAAAATAAATTATTTTAGTATTTTCGCGGCTTTATGTATACAACGCACGTGAAAATATACACATATATACGAGTACGTAAAATCCAACTTCCATTCTATGTAGAAGCAGCAGGTATTCATATGTACGTAGTACACCTAAGCTGCGAGCTTGTTTGTTGTTGCTCGAGGTATGTACTTTTATATACGCATAAAGAAGCTTTCAACATCGTCTTATACGATAGTACGCGTACAGGCAACCGAAAAAACCACGCCAAACAAATGCCACTCCCCCCGAACCCAGCACTATCGTAAAAATAAATTGAAATTTTTACCAATTTAATGGGCTCTCTCCCCTGCAGTTTTTCAACCCACGTAAAAAAAACGTATCGTAATGGGTTACTTTTTGAGGCTAATTTTCATAAAATAAAGCAGCTAGGAAAATTATTCAATGGCCATTCGTGGAAGGAAAAAAAAGCAATGCTCTGCGATATTGCTCCATTGCGGAGTTTAGAGATGAGATACGCATCCACCGGACAAACTTGACAATTGAGAGAACTCTACCGAAAACCAACTTTTCATACACTGCAAGGGAGTGCAACAAGGATGAAAAATCAAAACACCGAAAAAGCACATCTAGGTTCCCTACTAAATTCTCATCCCAAATTTCTACTTGCTAACTCAATTCGGAGACGAGCATAGGGGGAGTTCGGTAGTTTGGTTTGGAGGAAGGGCTATTGCTAGCTCAATTTGGAAGGGAGCATAGGAGGAATTTGGTGGTTTGGTTTGGAGGAAAGACCAAGCCTTCAGGATGGTAAACAATAAGTAGTGGAACGAATATTACGTCTAAGCTAGTGAAAAATGTTTTTGTTGTGGGAGAGGGGTACGGTTGGAAGCTTAATTTTTGGTATGAAATGGAAATGTACGGATACCGGAACAAAGCGAGGACGGTTAGGAAAAAAATCGGATTTTCGATGAAAAAAAAAGGTACATTTTTCCAAGTTTCAGATTCAGTTTTGCAGGTTTCGTGAGAAATAAGATCAAAGTTTTCCAACAGAATTGTTTCAAAATGTAATTAAAAGTTCAATATTTTCATAATGTTGGCAACATTTTTCAAAATTCAACTGATTTCAAACAATTTTTACGCATTTCTTAAATATTTATCATACGCAGAAAAACTTTCGGCGGGGGGGGGGGGGGGAGTTCGGGGGGGGGGGGGGGGGGGGGGGGGGGCTAGTTCAACATCTGGAGGGGCTTAAACCCCTCTTCCAATCCGCCTATGCTGAGGAGATATGCGTGAGAAACACTCAAAAAATAAGAAAATTCGCTCTAAAAAGAACCGTTTTTGGGGGGGTTACGTGGGGTTGCAATGAGGCAGAAAAGTTGAAACTCCCAAAAGGCACATCTAGAACCCCTACTAAATTTACAAGCTAAATTTCAACCTCCAAACTCAATTTGAAAGACTGATAGGGCTGAAACGACTAAAATATGATTCAAAACACTAAAAAGACTAATGACAAATGACTTAAAAGACTAAAAAGAAAAAAAACTCAAAAACACTGAAAACACTCGTACGACTAAAAAAACCAAAATGACTCAAAGGACTAAAAACACTAAAAAGGTTCAAAGGTCTGAACAGGCCTTAAAGGATTAAACGGACTAAAAAGACGAACAGGTCTGAAAGGATTAAAAGTACTAAAAGATCTAAAATGACTAAATGGACTAAATGCAAATAACTGAAAAGGCTAAAAAGACTAAAAAGATTGAAAACTTCGAAAATTGCAAAAACTACAAATCTTGTGAAAAATGGCCGAAACTGTAAAAGTTGCCAAAGCAGCAAAAACTGTGAAAACTATAAAACAGTAAAAGCTGCCAAAATTGAAAAAAAAAAAACTTTGAAAACTACAAAAATATCAAAAAGAGTAAACAAAAAGTCAGTAGAGTCGATAGGGTAAAAAGAGCTGAGAGAGTGAAAAAAGTTACAAGACTCAAACGAGCCAAAAGAGTAAAAATGTCAAATGAGACAAAAAAGTCAGAACATTCCAAAGACTCAAAAGAGACTCGAAGACTCGACTAACTAAAAAAACTCGAAAGACTAAAAGTACTCAAAAGACTAAACATAAAAAAAAACACCCATAAAACCACTTTTTCGGAGCAGTGAAGAGGTGCAATTTGTAGAAAAAGCTGAATTTTCCAAAAATCACATCTATAGCCCCTTCTTAAATCTACATACCAAATTTAAACTCCTTAACTTAATTTAAAGGAAGAATAGGGGGAAAGGCCTATTTTCGAGGTCAAAAAGGGGGAAATTGTCATATCTCCCCTCCATCAAACAACTTTTGATTCTTCATCAACTGGCATAAAAAGGAATAATTTTTGGGATTTTTTCCCCTCAGCACGACCTCCCTAAAGTTTGGGCACAGTTGAACCAGAGCCAAGGTTAACTGATGACAGGTCAGTTGCAGTTTATGATTTCTTTTCAACATTAGGAATTTTGAAAATTGCTTGACATTTTTTTCCATAACATTCAACTACTGTTGACAATCAAGATGTTAACAGCCCAGAAAAGTTGACCATCGATGTTAAGGCCATCAAAATCTGAGCAAACCGGATTTTGATAATCCAAATTTTGATGATCCACTGATGACAGTCCATTGATATTGGTCCACTGCTAATGGTCAACTGTAGAATGCACTATTAAACATATTTCCATGTTAAAATATCTGAAACGCCCAATCGTATTACCCCCATCCTACTCCAGCATTAGTCCAAATTTAATCTGTGATGTTTTTAAACATTCAAAATCGAGATTTCCAAAAATTACTTAGCATTTTTTTTATAACGCCAACTTTTCTGTCGAACACAATCCAACTGTTAATGGTCCACATCTGTCAAAATTTGGTCCTTCATAGTTGATGGTCAACAGTCTTCGACATTTGATAGTCAATAGTGGACCATCAAGATCTATACTGTCAACAGATGGCCATCAACAGTTGATCATAATTTCCGGATAACTAACATCTTGAACGTCAACTTGAATGTGGAGGAGAAAATTCTAAGCATACTTTTAAAATTCATAATGCTAACGGTGATTTTTTTTAACATTGGCAATTTTAAAAATTGCTCAGCATTTTTTTCATAACCAGATGTTAACAGGCCAGAAAAGCTGACCATCAACACGCACACCATCAAAATCTAAAAAAATCTAGGTTTTGATGGTCCCCTGTTGATGGTCAACCAACGACAGTCTCTTGTTTTGACTAAAATTCATGTGCTCTTAAACATCTTTCGATGTTAATATCTGGCATGACCAAAAATAGTCTCAATGGTCTTTTAGGACCCCAAAACAACCCGTCTCTCCAATCCACCTCTGGTCGATAGCCCATAATAGCCTTCTTTTTATTGACAATTTGGCATGGAAAATCAGGCTAAAAAGATGAAAAAAAGAACCTTCGAAACACCGAAATAAAGTGCCTGCTCATTAAATAAGACAGCTATAAAAAAAAAAAGAAAATGCAAAGCTCCAAAACGTATCAACACATTAAGTATAAATTTCGTTTTTCAGCCTCGTTTATATTTCTGTATAACGTACTCGAATACCTATAGGACTTACTGTGAAACAATTTCGAAAATTAAACGAATTTTTTCCATTTCAATTAAAAAAGAAACCCCCTATTCGGTAACTAAGCATCTAAAACGAAAATCAGTACCAAGTGTATATAGATATACTCAGATTGTAGACATTTATGGTACAACAACGAAGATAAGGAGAGACAAGAAGGGAAATAATTTTAAACAACGTGGTCGTTTTAAAGAGTGAATTCTTTCGAAGACGTTGCTTAGATTTCAAAAAATAAGTAAGTATATTCTAACGTTGCGTTGGCCCATTTAAAAATACAGAACACATAACGGAAACTTCTCCATTAGCGTAGAATTCGCCTAGTCGTAAAATTTAACGAAATAATTGACCTTGAAAATTTGTTTTTTCTTTCGCATTTTTTTTTTTTTTTCAAGGATAACGATTTACGTTGTTGTATGAAAGCGACAGCATATATCGAACAAAACGTGTGCTAATAATGCCGGAACAAATACCAATACTTTTTCTTACTACGTTTGTAAATGATTATAAGTATTTTACGATTCGATTGCGAAATGTAGGATTGTAGGGTGCTCGTATATAACCTGAACTTTCACAACTTTTTTTCAGTTTTTCCTCTTCGATAATGATGATACAGGTTTTATACACGTTGAGAAGTAAATGAGTGATATAAAGTGGATAAATTATACCACAAACTTATACACATTCATCATGAATGTGGCACGTATAAGCGTTCAAAAGTGAAATCCAATGCTAATGAATACTCACACTTAAAATGAACAGAAAAATTTTTACGTTTTGAAAATACAATTACGTACCTATGAAGACTTTATTGCACATGTGTGAAAACTTTCAAAAAATTAAAAAAAAACAACATTAATGTTGTGGAAAATTTTACGTAAAATTATGGATTTCTTTAGAATAAGTACTATGAAGAAAATCAACTTAATCACCAAAGAAAAAAGCATCGCTTGTCCGATTTCCGTGACATATTTACAATCATGAGAATTGAAAAAAAGCATTGCAATCCTAATCAGCATTGAAGATGGGAAGGGTTCAATTGGGCTAAAAAGTCAAACCTCGGGTCCTTACTAACTGTACATACCCAGTTTCAACTCACTAGCCCAATTTAGAGGAGAGTTATGCGATGAACAAACATTAGAAATGAGAAAAAACTACCAAAAAAACCACAAATTCACGACTGTGAGGGTATGCAATGAGGATGAAAAGTCGAGACCCCTAAAAGGCACATCTAGGGTCCTTAGTGAATGTATATACCTAATTTTAACTTCCTAGTCCAATTTGGAGGAGAGTTTTACCAGGAAAAAACTCAAACAATAAGAAAAATCGACCAAAAATACCTAATTTCAATTTCCTAGCTCAATTTGGAGGGAAGTTATGCGAGAAATAAACTCAAAAATAGGAAAAACAGACCAAAAAAATCACATATTTGGTGCTGATAAGTCGAGACGCCCAAAAGGTACATCTAGGGTTCTTACTAAATAAACACACCAAATTTCAGCCTACTAGCTCTATTCAAAGGAGAGTTATGCGAGGAACAAACTCAAAGAACTCAAAAAATGAGAAAACCTGACCAAAAAACCACATTTGCGGGACTGTAAGGGGTTGCAATGAGACTGAACAGTCGCGACCCTCAAAAGGCACATCTAGGGTCCCTACTGAATATACATTCCTAATATCAACTGCCTAACTCAATGTGGTAGGGAAATAGGGGAGGAACAGCTCTTTTTCAACGTCAAAAAGGAGAGAAACCTTCATATCTTTTCTTCTAATTAACCTAGGAGGCTGATTTTTGGATATGTTATGCAAATTTAGATTTTCTATCGATTAACTCAAAAAGTAACAATTTTTGTGTTTTTGACCACTCAGCACTCCCTCCCCCAAAATAGGGTAAAACTGATTTTCAACCGAAGGTCATCTTCACTCATATATATCTAATCCACCCACAAACAGAACCGATTGACCGAACTGGAGCGATTTTGGTAAATATCGAGCAGAGTAAATGATTTTAATGTGGGGGGGGGGGGGGGAGAATAAATAAAAATTAATATCTAACATGACCAAAAATTGTCTTAGTGGTCTTCCAACAGCCCAAAAAGGATTTTCTTAGTATTCTCCCTCCCTCCTTTCCGTCATTGGTAAATAGACTGCAATAGCTTGGCTTTCATTGACAATATGACATAGAAAATTAGGCTAAGAATATCCGAATGAACAAAGGTAATTCGGACATTTTTTAGCCTAATTTACTATGCCATATTGTCAATGAAAACCAGGTTATTATGGTCTGTTGACCTGTGGTAGATGGGGGGGGGGGGGGAAAAAAAAAAAAA
>FIZR01002174.1:12517-43474 GCA_900060175.1 Ferrisia virgata
GGGGGGGGGGGGGGGGGGAATAACAACAAAATCCAATTTCAGGTCCCAAGAAGACCGTTGAGGCAATTTTTGGCCAAGTGAAATATTACCATCGAAAGATGTTTAATAGCGTATTCTACAAATTTGTGCGATCAATTACAGTATGAACAGGAGATTGTCAGCAGTTGACCATCAAAAGTCAGATTGCTCAGATTTTGATGGTCTGGATGTTAATGGTCTGGACGTTGATGGTCAGCTGTACTGGTCGGTTGTCATCCGGCTGGATTATGTTAGGTAAAAAAGTTGAATGTTATTTTTTAAAATGTTAAGCAATTTTTAAATACCTAATGTTAAAAGAAATCACGAATTTTTTCACAAGTCAGGCCACAACAGATAAAATATGAACTTTTGCTGAAATTGAGTAAGCAATAGCATTAAGAATTTTGAAAATTGGCTTGGCATTTTTTCCTCAACATTCAAATTGATGTCCATGACGTTAGCGGTCCAGATATCATGGTCAACTATTGACAGTCCACTGTTCACATTCTGGATTTTGATGGTCCATTACTAACCTAACTGTAAACTCTTGACAGTCCACAGTTGACCATCAACTGTTGATGATCAAATGATGATAGATCTGGATGATCAAAAGTTGACAGCCCAAATCCTAATTGTATGGACGTTTATGGTATATTACTAGCAGTCAACTCATGACAGTTTAGCAGGCTATTGCAGACTACCGATACACAGAAGATGGAGGGTGCCTGGGGGGATTGAATACCAAAAAAATCTGTTTCGAAGTTCTAGAAAACTACTGAGACCATTTTTGGTCATGTCAGATTCATTTGTTCGGCTTAATAGCGACCAAAATCGTTCAAATTTGGGCAGTAGATTTAGATTGGCGACAGATTTGATATTGTGAAGTGGAATTGACTTCTGGTCAAAATTCAGTTTTGCCCAAATTTGAGGGAGTGGTGCTAAGGGCCTAAAATTGCAAAAATTGTTCGGCGTTAAGCAATCGATAGAGAATCGAAAGTTGTACAAACCAAAAATCAGTCTGTTAGACCAATGAAGAAAGGAGATATGAGGGTATTCCCTCTTGTCAACCTTGCAAAAGGGCTGTTCTTCTCCTCATTTGGTATGTACACCAAGTAGGGGCCATAAATGTGCCTTTTGGGGGTTTCGACTTTCCAGCTTTATTGCTCCTTCATCTAGCTCTGAAATACGATTCATCGGGGTAGTTTTTTCATGCTTTGAGTTTATCCCTGGTATAAATCCTAGCCAATAAGTTGAAATTTGGTGTGTAGATTTAGTATAGGTACTAGATGCGCATTTTGGAGGCTTAAATTTTTCAGCATTCATTTAAAAGAAGTAAAAAGTATCCCGAGAGTACCATAAAACTCAATCACTACGTAAAATACGTGACTTTACAATGCATTATTGAAAATTTATCGCGACCCTGAACCATTAACACACAATCGAAGCTAATATTCAACTTATTAAGGAGAAAGGGTAACCCACTATAAAGACCAAGTCGGCAAAAACCAACCCCATTGAAACATCTATAAGGATAGGTCGTCAAAATCAAATTAAAAATCAAAACAAGTCGCAACTACTGCATTATAAACTGTAATAACATCAAACTTCATAAGATGCAGACTGCACAGACCGGATCATCTACTTCATCTTTGTCGTCGTTTAGGAACGATAAAATGTAAATTTTTGACCATCTCGGATCCGTATAAGGCTACAGCTACAACGCTCGCTTTAAAGTTGGCAATTTCCAAACTAATGCAGTAAACTTTTAATGTCTGAAACAATGTTGGAAGATGACACGGGTGCGGCACGGTGGGTCAGGGTTCGCGTCGGTCGAGCTTCTTAACGAGTTCATCAAAACTACCAAGTTACTGTACTCGAGCTTATAACACTTAATTCCGGTACGTCACGTCACGTCACGTCGAGGTCGCTCGTTCGCTCGCTCGTCTCGTACCAATCCGCGGAGCACGTAAACTTTCAACTTTTATCTAACCATTGAAAAGAACAAGACGATTAAGTAGGTGGAAACGGCGAAAACGGAAGGGTTAGGGGGAGGGGAAAAACCGTATAGACGATGTAGCATCACATTAAAGGAGGAAAAAAACCAGGTTCACGCTACAGTCTATTTACTTGAAATGTTTTTGACGAGTTGTCGTGTCTCAACATGCACCTTTTTTCCTCTATAACTCACGTTTACAGTGTAATGGTTCAACTAAAATGAACCTTTTGTTAGATTACCCGGCAAGTTGGGTAGATATCTAGCTACCCTTATTAGCATCAACGTGTACTGTAGACACTGAAACACCAAGCTGCCTCTTCGGTGAGCACAGACGTGAGTGGATTTGGTAAATACTAGCTGGCATAGGTTCTATCAGGGAGCGCTGATTGTTGATTAGAAAATTTTTCCTGCATTCTGATTGGATGAGATTTCACCTGACCTTAACCAATGAAAATTGACAATATCTTTATCAACAAATAACAAAAAAACTTTAAGCTATCTGATATCAAATGAGGTCACATCAGTTGATCACCACCACAACTCATGAAGACCTCAACCAATCAGATTGTGAGAAAAATTTCAAAAAAAGTGTTGCATGTGAAATCCATTGTAAAAGAAGCTGAAAAAAAGTAATTTTTCTAGCCAAGTATCAGCGCTCTCTGGTGAAAATTAGGCGAGTAACTATTTACAAAGATTTTCTGTAATCCTCCTGAAATCTTTTTTCCGCTGTGACCTGCAGAGAGGCACTTAGGCGTTTCAGTGTCTCATTTCGTTGACGCCCTCTTCAGTTCGATTCTGAACTCATTTTTTCATAACATGAGTGACGGTGGGTAAACCTGATGAAATATGCGAGTATTTTAAGCCAAATTTTGACATAGACTTTACAGCATAGTTTTTGAACGTACCTAAATTTTTGTTCCTGTTAAAAAGGTTTAAGGAGGGCAAAGTGATTAAAAAAAAAAAAATTTAAAGAGGATGTGCTGAAATGCATTATTCCTCATTTGAATTTTCTGATTCAAAATCATGATGGAGAATTGAGCCCCAAACCTTAGTGATACAAAGTAGTACAAAACCAGCACAAAATTCTCCCCACGTTTTTGGCACGAAATTTCGATTCTATTGAAGAGGAGAAGGTTGGGGGGTTGGATCATAAATCTTCAACTGGCTGTCTTCCCCATCTAACAGCACACAATTCAAGATTAGTGGTACAAAATAGTAAAAAAAATCAGCACAAAATTATCCCTGACTTTCAGGTCTGAGATTACAGTTTCTAGCTTCTCCTCGTACACCTCAAAACTAAGAGCAGCACAAATTAGCACAAATCAGCACAACATTCTCGGGGGGAATTGCAGTTTTACAAGCCCTCACCCGTATTTAGAGAAGAAGAGCGCAAAATTCGGTATTAGTCGTATAAAGCATAACACCAGCATACAATTTTCCTCAAGTTTTTGATACGAAATTTCGATTGTATTCAAGAGAGGAGAGGAGAATTAGATCACAATGTTTTAAGCCCCCTCCCTCTTCCACCAATTTCTAACAGTACAAAATTCAAAATTCAAAACACAAAATAGTATAACTTCGGCACAAAATTCTCCCCAATTTTCTAGTTCAATATCACGATGAAGAATTGAAGTTGAACAGCCTCTTTTCCATACTTGGAAAATTGGAGTACAAAATTATAGTTTAGTTGTATAAAATAGAACAACACCAGCACAAGATTGTTCCCAACTTTCAGATCCCAGCTCATTGTTTTCTGGTTCTTCCTCCTACATGTCAAAATTCAGAGCAGCATAAATTACAAATAGCACAAAATTCTTCCAATTTTTCTAGTTCAATATCACGATGGGGAATTGAAGTTGAACAGCCTCTTTTCCATACTTCGGAGAAGTAGAGCACAAAATTCGAGACTAGTGGCATAAAATAGTACAACACCGACACAAGATTATCCCCAACTTTCAAGTCTGAGCTCACCGTTTTCTGGTTCTTGCTGCCACATCTTAAAAATTGAGAGCAGCACAAATTAGCACAACATTCTCGCCAATTTTCTTATTTGAAACTATGATGGGGAATTGAAGTTCAACAATCTCTTCTCCACATTTAGAGAAGTGGAGTAGCGAAAAATTCGAGATTAGTGACATAAAACAGTTCAAAACTAGCAGAGAGTTTTCCCAAGTTTTTGGTACAAAATTTCGATTGTATTGAAGACGAATGGGAAAGGTCAGATCACAATTCTACAGCCTCCCACCTCCACATTTAACAGCATACAATATCGGCACAAAATCCTTCCCAAGTCTTTGGAACGAAATTCCGACTGGATGCAAGGAGAGAGGTTGGGGGCAGTTCAGAATTCTCCAGCCTCTCTTTTCACAAGTCGAGAATAGAAGCTGCACAAAATTCTGCCCGAGTTTCATGTCTGATAATGCAATGCAGAGGTTGCCCCAGTATCTTTGAGGGTATCTGGAGGAAGAGTACAAGATCAAATTCGAGATGGGGCAAAGTAGGTTAAATTAACGGAAAACATTTAGTTCACAAGTTTCACATGTGAAATCGAATGGAGAAGGTGAATGATGAAACGGAGCTGAATTTGAAGTCAACCAGCGACCTAGGAATCGATATTCGAAAGATAAAACTATTGAAAAAAAAAAGCTTAATTTTTTTTCACCAACCAAAAAACTAGATAAAACGTAGAATTTCAGATTTTAGCAAATTCAATGCTTCAGCTCCGAATTCAACATCGCATCGTCTGCTGGTGATGTTGCATTAAAAAGACAATGAAGGAAAAAAACCACCATCGACGAAATAACCATTAAGGACGCCCGGGTTTCTCGATAAAGAAGAAAGAAAGAAAGGAAAAAAAAAAAGATCTTAAATAATAATTTATTTTTCTCGGAGCTTCTTTTATCAGCGCCAATTTCATTCTTTTTTTCTTTTCGTTTAGGAAAAAAAAAATAAAATAAAAAATAACGTCGACGAAATAAATAAGAAAAAAAAAAGGAAAAAAGAGAGAAAAAAACGATTTGAAGGCATAAAAATTAAAAGGTTCTATTATTTCATTTATAAATTGTTGTATTTTTTACTTTTTTTTTTTTTTCGTTACGTTTATGTATTTTATATTTTCGCACGATTTTGTTTTGGCTTTGCTTCGCGGCCTAACAAATTTCTTTCATTTCCGTCATTGACGCGGATGAACTAACGAGGTTTTACCCTGCTCTTTCCACTTTACCCATAAAACGATAACGATAGCCTACTGCTGCCAGCATCGTTCATTCGTTTTTGTACCCTACTCAATGAGTAGGTAAGTATTTGCATTTTATGGCTCAGCCAGATAGGTAGGTAGGTACGATTTAACTGAATATATAGATGGAGAAAAATTTTTCACGACCAATACTCGAGTGATAATATTAGCATGTTGTGATCTGTCGAGTCAGTCATTTCATTCTACCAGCGGCTTCACCAAGCTGGCAATTACCAAAGGTAACCCGAAGAACGAAAAAATGCTCATTTTATCACCTCGTTCGAACTTGCAAAGCACAACCATAGATAAAGTATGGAAAACAGAAGAAAAATAAGTAGTTTTCTTTTAAATTGGAAAATTCAGGGATACCGAAACAAATGGAAGAAAATACTTCCCAATGTGCACTCGGTTAATGGAAGTCGCGTTTTTGTTCCGCAACGATCGCGCGTAGCGTAAGCTTTTCTCTGTCCGTGTACTATTTTTTTTTCCTTCTTCTTTTTCTACTACTTCTTCGCACTCAGAATTAAACGTAATAAATCACGAAACGAACAAGCGTAGAATTAAAATTACAACGAAATCGGTTCGATAGTCGAATTAATTCTTCTTGCTTTTTTTCTTTTTTTTCGCCGCCATGCCATACCGCTAAGTAAGTACGTATCTTACTAAACGTTGATACCAGCAGCTTGAGCTCTTGTCTCTCCTACGTTATTTTCTAATTGAACTGAACAAACTGTTCGGATGAGGTTTGCATTTCTAATGGAATCGAGCTTATGTGCGAAGCAGGCTGCAGGTTGGTACTTGGTCATCTACATACCTACATGAGTTAGGTACTTATTTATGCGGCCAGATACAAGACCTAGGCTCTAGGTATACTTCCGTACAAGACACGCGACGCTTGATGGCCGAACGGTCAAAGCTGACCATTATTTGTACGCGCATAAGCGTAGTCTAATTTATTCCAAAACAATTATGTCCTACTGGCTGTAGTCGTGTTGTCCGCCGCAGATAAATCGCTTTATTGTTACGTCATCGTCGGTCGACATAATCCGCAAACAAGCGAATATAATACGAAGCTTTCATCGTGTAAAAATCATGCTTCGCATGGCTCGTGCAACATAAAACCATCCTACAATAATAACAGACTCGATGGTAACTCAGCGTTTAGAATGTTTACTTAAATAAATCTAAATGCAGCCATATTCTTTTGTTGTATTCGAAACAAGACTTACGTATTTTTCCATTTGTTGAAGAAGTGAAATGGAAAGATAGCGGGGTAACTGCGTTCGTCAATAAGTATCGTATAATTATTTTATAGCTTTTTGAAGGTAAAAAAAACTTATGTAAATACGAGTACACTTGCTCATCAATGCAAAAATATTATACTCTATTATACGTCTACTCGTATTATCCAGCATTCTAGTCGAATCAATTTTATAAACACTCTATGCCCCCAGCCCCCGTACACATGGCCGTAGCCAGCGTTAATTAGCAGGGGATGCTGACTGAGTACCAAAAGATGCTGTGTAAACATCCTACGAAAGGAGCGTAGCTAAGAAGGGTTGAGGGTCTGGACACCCTAAAACTTAAAATTTTTTTAATTTAGGCTAATTTTTAGTCCGACATTGTCAAAAACCAAGCTATTATGGTATATCGACTTTCTGAGGATGAGGGGGGGGGGAATCGACAAAATTAGGCTTGGACTTCTAGAAGACCATTACGATTATTTTTGGTCATGCCATATAATTTGTTTTTATTTCTATCCCCCCCCCCCCCAAACTAAAAATCATTTACTGAGCTTGATACAAATCAATATCGATGAAATTTGTAAACTAAGACTTGGATTGGCGACAGATTTGATACTTTGGAGTGAGGTTGACCCCTGGTCAAAATTCAGTTATGCTTAAATTCTGAGGGAGGAGATGCCGAGGGGCTAAAATTGTAAAAAATGTTCCTTTTTGGAAACAATTAATATACGATCTAAAATTGGATAACAAATCCAAAAATTAGTCTCCTACGTCAATTAGGAGCAGAGATATGAGGGTTTTGATCCAGGGGGTTGAAATTTGGTACGTAGATTTAGTACGGGTTTCAAATATGCCTTTTGGGGGTTTTCAGGTATTCACTCCAATATCTACCACTATTTAAGAAAAAAATCCTATAGCGCTGTTTTTTTTTTACTCCTCTTGTGCAAACAAATCTGAGTATTAAATTCAGCATAAATGTAAAAAAAAAAAACCTGAATTTTTGCACACCTAAGGGAAGCAGTCCCCTCCTTCAGATGCGCCTCTGGGTTGTGCGCTCAAACCATTCATCTACCCCATTATTAATAACCTTGGACGAAGCTGAGGACATGCGAGACTACTGGTTGAAATCAGTGTCAATGGGTGGGCACCCCTTTAAAAAAGAAAGTGAAGTGGGTGAGGCTGGCGACATACAATTTTCAATGGGGGTACGGGGGAATGAGTGAAAACTAGTGTCAATCTTTTGTGCTACGTCAGCGCTCGTTTGTGCACGATCCCTTCCTGATTTAGCAAAATTCTAGTCTGCCCGAGGGTATTTCTTTTAAAAAGGGTAGAAGAGAATTGGGCATAAGCGAGCATAGAGGAAGCATAAACGATTGACATTAATTTCCACCCCCCTCCCCATAATTAAATGTCCCAACCCCGCCGCACATTACAATCCCCTTTTAGAGGGACGCATAAACGAAATGATTGCGTGCACAACCCTGTACAAACGAAGCACAGATGACTGGTATCACTTTCTCCTCACAATGAGTGGGACTGGGGACATGGAAGCCCATGCGGGATATTTATTCTGTTTAATTAACATTGAAAGATATTTACTAGTGCATTGTACAGTTGATCATCAGCAGTGAATCATCAAAATCTGAACAGTCAAAATCCAGATCGTTCAGATTTTCATGGCCTCGATGCTGATTGCTTAAACATCAATGGTCAACTGTTTTAGGCTGTTTATATCTGGATCGTCAACAGTTCAATTATGTTCGACAAAACAGTTAAATGCTATGAAAAAAATTTTAAGAAATTTTTTAAATTTCCAACGTTAAGAAGAAATCATCACGAATTTTTTTTAAAGTTATGTGACTAGAAAAGAAAATTTGGGCTTCTGCTGGAACCAGGGAAATGATGACATTAAGAATGGCCATTTTTTTCTCAAAATTCAAGTTGACGTTAAAGATGTTGGTAGTCCAGATATTGATGGTCTACTATTTATAGTCAACTCTTGACAGCTCACAATTGACTATCAACTATTGATGAGTTGACAGTCCAATTTTTGATAGTGCAAATGCTGATAGTCCACTATTGTAGGTGAACTCTTGATGGTACACTGTTGACCAACAACTACAGATGGTCAAGTCTTGATGGATCTGGACCATCAACACTTGGATTATGTTTGACGAAAAAGTTGGTGTTATAAAAAAAATGCTGAACTGTTCAAAATTCAAAATGTTAATTACGAATTTTTTAAAAGTTTTGTCATTTCAGATGAAATTTGGACTTCTGCTCAAACTGCGGAAGTGATGACATGAAAAATTTACTTGACAGACTGGATTTTGATGGTCAACTCTTGACAGCCCACAGTTGATTATCAACTATTGATGGTCAAGTGTTGATGGATTTGGACCATCATGCGTTCACCATTCAAATCTTGAGAGTGCGAATGTTGATGGTCAACTATTGACAGTCCATCGTTGACCAACAACTGTAGATGGTCAAGCCTTGATGGATTTGGACCTTCGTTGTAGAAAAAAAATGTTGATAAATTTTTCAAAACTCCATTTGATAAAAAGGCATCATCACAATTTTTTTTGTAGTTACGTCACTACGGATGAAATCTGGACTTCTGCTGGAACTGGGGAAGTGGTAACATTAAGCATTTTGAACATTTGCTTTGCATATTTTTCTTAACGGTCAGGTTGAAGTTCAGGATGTTGGTAGTCCGGATATTGATGGTCAGCTGTTGACAATCTGAATCTTGATAGTCCACTATTGACAGTCATCTTTTGACAGGCTAGAGTTGACAGATGACTATCAACTATTGATGGTAAAGTGTTGATGGATCTAGACCATCAAGAATTAACAGTCCAAATGTTGATGGTCCACCATTAATGGTCAACTCTTGACAGTCCACAGTTGACCAACAACTGTTGATGGTCAAGTCTTGATGAATCTACATGAAATCTGGACTTATAATACTGGATCAGCGGTAGGTAAAATGTTTACAGGCTAAGGATTATAAGTCTTTGGTTCATTGTAGGATATGTAGTTGAATTATATCAGATAAAAAGTTGAAATACTAATAATTGGTAAAAAAATCCATTACGTTTATCAATTTAGGATGAAAACCCTCTGATAAGTCTATTGCCGTGTGTGAAGGAAGGGATGAGGAGGAGGGGTGTTATTTGATAATTGTGAATTATAATATGCGAGACAAAATGATTTTACAATGAAAAAAATAAAAGTGAAAATGAATTGAAGGGAAGAGTTATAGTTGATTGGTTGATTTCATGATTTTAAGTTGAAATATTGAGGAAGATTAAAAAAATAAGCCTCGACTTTTTAGTTTGAGCATCAAGAATTGCTAAACAAGATGTGTCTTGTGCGAGAACTGATATTATTTACCCTCCTACTTCTCTTTTTCTTTGTCTGGTGTTTAATGCCTGTATCCTTCCTTTCCACAACACAAGATTTTTATTACATTTATTTCACGCTGCATATAAACCAAACTACATACTAATGCATTGGTACGTAATGCCTTTAGCTCTAATTACGCTACGCCACGCTGCCTTTGGTGTATTATATTAACAATGCGAATTGGTTTAACGAACAATAAAAAAAGCTACTTACATATGGCGTTAGACTACGTTCTGTATGCACATAATCTATACAATATACGCCGTATTCGTTTTAATATTCACAGATCGTTCGTTTGAAGCGCCACAAGTACTATTATGTTGCTTTTCGTTAAGCAACTAAAATGACGAAATAAGCCCGTGTAATGGTGTGTTATTGTACTGGTATTAAATCTCTTCCTATCCTTCCTCTTCTCATCATCGACCTTATGCACGAATAAAAAAATATACGTTTTTGTAGTCTTGGATATAGTTATTTTTATTTTCATTTTTATGCTGCATTATCTGTGGAATTTTTTTTTTTTCATTTTTTCTTTTTTGTTTCATTTTCGAACATTTGCGTAGGTATGTTTTTATTTGTTAAAAATTATGACTGTGTATTATAAAGATTCGAACGATAGGAAGTTTAAATTAACTCTTTTGTCGTGTATTAATGTGGCAGGTTTTATTAATTACGATAAATTTCTTTTATGATGAGATGACTTGGAAGCAATTTTTCATTTTCTTTGTTGTTTTAATAAAAGTAAAGCCAATTAGCGTAATGTGTTCTAGTTTTCTTCCTCTTGTGTTTAAATATGAACTGTATATACTGTTGAAAAGTTGGGATATGTCAACCATTTGTTTTGTAATCTATCAACTCTCGATTGGTAATTGTTTCTATTTGTACATAAATGAAGCTTTCAAAGTAATTGAATTGCTGTCAGAAACGGTGACCGAGGGCAGGGGGTAAAGATATCTTTCACGTTTTTCCATTCTACTTCTGATCAGGATTATCTGCGTTAGACTGAAAGTAGAAGTTTATTGTTTAAAATTATTTTAATTCGGCTATTTTGGTACTTGAAATATAAATTACTGTGGAAAAGCTTTTTTATGCTGGTTATAACCAATAAATTTTCGAAGCGATATCTCAATGTCCAAATAAGAAAGGTATTCTAGTCCTCAATTTTAGTCAAAATTCAAATAAAATCGCATAAAGGTTTCTAATAATTTGACTACACTTCGTTTGAATATCGGATTATTTATTTGATTCGCCACATTTAAGGACCCCCCCTTTTTTCACTCTCTCATCAGCTTCATCAATATGATCTGAATTATGAAAAAAAATCATTGAACATAAATTTTATCAAAAATCAATATAAATGTGGTAAAATATGTCAAACTATTAATTTACAACATGAAAAAAAAAAAAAAAACTTAAAAATTATTGAAAATTGGGAAAATTAACAAGATGCAGGAACGTCATGAAAATTTACAAAATAATGTTGAAAAATAAGTGATAATTGAACAAAAAACATTAAAAATCATTTAAAATTGGCTGAAAATTCAACAATAATGGATAAAAAGTGCAGATAATTGATAAAAAATACGAAAAAACCGTTAAAAAATCATGGAGTATTAGGTAAAAAGTAGACAGAAATGTGTAAAAAATGTCGAATATTGATCACAAATCGTTGAAAATTGAGAAACGATTTGACAAAAATTGGTAAAAATCATGGAAAAATCACTAAAAGTCATGGAAAATTGATTGAAAAATCAACAAAAATGTGTAAAAATTCGGAAACTTGATCGAAAATTACGGAAAACTGTTGAGAAGTATGTAAAAATTTGTCCAAAAGATGAAAAAACTCGTTAAAAATCATCAAAAATTGGGTAAAAATTTTCGAAAATTGATCAGAAACTATGAAAAAATGTTGGAAAATGAGTAAAAATTAACCCAAAATATGGAAAAAGTCATTGAAATTTGATCAAAAATTACGAAAAAATGTAATGAAATAGAAGGAAATTGACCCAAAATACGAAATAAATTATTGAAAATTGGTTAAAAAATTGACAAAAATGTGTAAAAAATTCAGAAAAATGTGTAAAAAATTCAGAAAACTGATCAAAACTCGTTGAAAAGTGTTAAAAAAAACGAGTGAAAATAATGAATAATACGGAAAAATTATTAAAAGTTATCGAAAATTGGTTAAAAAATCAATAGAAATGCGTAAAAATGCAGAAATTTGATCGAAAATCACGGAAAACTGTGAAGAAGTATGTGAAAAATTGTCCATAATATGAAAAAACTCATTAAAAATCATCGAAAATTGGGTACAAACTTCAGATGATTGATCAAAAATAACGAAAAAATGTGGTGAAATAGGTGGAAATTGACCTATTATACGAAATATCCCGTAGAAAATTGGCTAAAAAATTGATAGAAATGGGTAAAAAATGCCGAAATTTAATCAAAAAGTCACGAAAAACTGATGAAACTTATGTGGAAATTTATTTAAAAATATGAAAAAAATTGATAAACATCATCAAAAATTGATCAAGTTACGAAATTATATTGAAAATTCAATGAAAATTAACCATAATTCGTGAAAAATCATTCAAAATTGGGTAAAAATTCGGCAAAAATGGGTGAAAAATGCAGAAAATAGATGAAGAACTACAAAAAATGAGTGAAATCATCGAAAATTTGGTAAAAAATTGGCAGAAACGTAAACTCAGCATTTTTTACACATTTATGTCAATTTTCCACCCGATAATTTTTAACGATTTTTTTTTCTGATTTCTTACAGTTTTCTTAACATTTTTCGTCATTTGTGATCAATTTTCTGCGTTTTTGATTCATTTTTGTGACATTTTTACCCAATTTTCGATGAATTTTATCGTTTATTTTCATACTTCTGGTCAGTATTCACTCAATTTTTAACATTTCTTGCAATTTTTGACCAATTTTCTGATTTTTTAACGCTTTTTGGTGATTTTCTTATCAATTTTCTACATTTTTAAACCTTTGACTTAAAACGATTTTTAGTTACATTTTTTCATAATTTTTGATTTTATACTCATTTCTGTTCAATTTTTTGCATTACAAACTTATTTTTGACAGATTTTTAACCAATTTTTGATAAATTCTAACGTTTTTTAAATTCATATTTTGGCTAGTTTTTACTCGATTTTCAACGTTTTTTTCTGCATCTTTTTGATGAATTTTCACAGATTTTTCAACATTTTTTGGTGATTTTTGATCCATTTTCGATAAGTTTCAATGATTTTTTGTTTCATATTTTAGGTCAATTTTCTGCTGTTCTTCAACATTTTTTCGCGGTATTTCATCAATACACTTTGACCCATTTTTGTCAAATTTTTACCCACTTTTAACCATTTTCGATTAATTTTTACTTCTTTATCAACATTTTTTCGTAATCTTAGATCAACTTCTGATGACTTTTGTCAATTTTTTTCATATATTATTCAAAATTTTTTTCATGCATTTTAATCAACATTTCGAATATTACGCACTTTTGTCAATTTTTTATTCAAATTTCAATGATTTTTGACGATGTCGAATTAAGCTTCGAGCTAAATTTTTGAAAAACAAATATGGGTGGCACAATCAATTTTTTCCCATTTTTTACTAACCCCCCTCCCCCTACCTCCGCCACTGCAAATTATTTGCTCAGCTCAGTACCGATTAAAATCGTTCGAATTTGGACAGTGAGCTTTGACGTTTAAATGTGGCTGACCTTTGGTGAAAATTCAGTTGCATGTAAATTGAGTGGGAGTGGGTATTGAGGGATAAAAATGCAAAAATTTGTTCTTTTTAGAGCTAATCGATAGTAAATTTAAAGTTATATAACAGACTCAAAAATTATTCTTCTAGGTCAATTAGAAGACGAAACAGGGAACCAAAATTTTAACTAGGAATTTTTCAATTTAATAAAAACCAAATTTCATCGGTTACTTAAAACGTACAAATTTCAGCTCTGGGATAGATTCACCCTATTTCATTCGCCGATACCATTTGCAAGTTTTAATTTTTATTATTAAATAAGTTCAATTCCGTTGATTCGAAAGATTCGTAATATACTAGTATATGTATATAAATACGTATATATGAGAAGAAAAGAATCGATACGAAATCCTTATTCAACAGCGAACCTGTGAATACTTGGGCTACAAAGTTTTTCATTCCATATAAAAATAAAATATCAACTCGGTTCATTTTATCAAGTTTTGAAACAGTGATTTTCTTCATTACTTTTTTTTCATTTATTTTTTTAATAGAAAAGTAGTAGTGTTTACTTAAAGTTTGATAGAAGCTTTATCGTTCTTGTAGTTCCAATATGCTTTAGAAAAAAAAAAAATTCTCGTATTTTCTTTCGTATTTTGTTTTTGTTTTTTTTGTTTTTTTTTTAAATAAATTTCATTTAAATTGTCGAGTATACGATGGAATTGAATCCAAGGGGTATAGCTCTTAAAGGAAATTGATTGTGTATTTTCCCCAGACAAATCTTATATTGTTTTAAAGTTTACCAATTGCCGGCCACTTGAATTTTCAATATTTGTACGCTACGGGCTGTCGCGCTTTTTCAAATAATAGAAAAAATAAAGAACTGGCTGATTTACTTGGGAAATTTTTTTTCTTCTTTTCGCTGTCAGAGAGTTATAATGAAAAAATAGAAAAAAAAAAAAAAAGGAAAAAATATACTAGAAAGAGAGGGAAAAAAACGCACGCTTGGCGGGAACAGATTTTTATGAAATAAACACAACGTTATCAAATAAAGGCTTTTCTATTTTGGCGAGAAAACTTTTCCAATACCCGAGTATCCCTTTTCAGTCGTTTTCTTGGTGTTCTTCTTCTACCTCTTATACTGCTTCGCAAACGAAATCGTCAAAGAAAAACAAGATGAAAACGAAATAATGTATTCCGAATAACTGTTTGCATAAAGGAAGTTTTCTTCTTATTTTTATTTTTCTTTTGCCTCCTCCTCTTCATCCTTCCACCACCCCTTGCCTCTCTCTCACTCTCTCTCTCTTTCTCTCTATCCTTGTTTGCCTCTTCTCTAAATTCATAACAGATGCAGTTGGCAGCCTTGATCCGTTTTTAAGATTTTTCCCAACGGGTGTCTGATACCGGATTTATACGTGACTCCCGCAACAAAGCCGGCTTTGATTGTTGAAAATGTATTCTATCCGCATCGCTTCACGGTGTTAGCATTATATGACAGATTTTTAAGGGCGTCGCGTCGCGTCGCTTCGAATTTTATGCTTATACAAGGGGTAAGCGTGGATGCTGCAGGTTGGTTACTTATGTTTATTTGTAGATATGTACCGAAGATTCTACATATCCAGAAAAAAAAAAAGAGAAAAAGAAAAAAAGACTGCCAAAATCCTACATTTTACACTGGGACTAACAAACTGCTTTTCGAAAGATGTGTACCTTCCCTACATACCTTTGTATACAGAACCATTGCCTCAATAGCTATATTTATGTACCTATGTGATAGGAAGGGAATGATATGATTTGGCTCGGTACGCTGTTAAGATCGATGCTTTCGTCTTGTCCTCAGATTTTGAAAATTGTCATGAAACATCGATGGGGATCGTCAATAAAAAAATTTCGGACCCAAGAACCACCTCCCACCTCACGTCCCTCCACCGCTATAATGAAAAAAAATCATAAATCAAGAGGCGACACTGGTCATAATTGAATTGCAACTAAAAAAAAGTGCACCACTCTTCACGGTTCTGTGCCTTCTTCGCTGCCATATTCGTGCTCTTGTTGTGTCGGCCCATGGGCTAGGAGATCTTCCTCTATTACTTTGCCAAAAAGAATGTTCCTTTCTAGATTTTTACACGTTCCTTATAGCCACATCTATAGTCAGGCTCGAGTAAACAAAGGTGTCGACCTTGTCATATTGTTTCAGGCATCAAACTTTGGAAGACACCCTGCGTTGGAAGCGTTGATGCGTAGTACCAGTTCTTCACTCACTACTTTCATTCGACCGATTAGCTCCGTCAGCTCGTGTTCATCTACTGCAACCAGGGCAGTGTCATCTCATTATCATCAGTAGGTCTCACTGGCTTACGACCTAAAACAGCGCGCCACCTATCACGACCCGGTGCCTGTGAAGCAGCTCTTACCACAGAGCCCATTCGCGCTCTGATGATGCCAGACCTCCTGGTCGAAGATCTTCCAGTCGCTCTTTCACCAGCAGCCTCACCAAAGAGGATGCTTTCTTCGTGATTTCCAACTTCTCTCCTGGTGACATGTGCAAAATACCCTAGAATGCGTTTCTTGCAAAAAACATTAAGCCTGACCGGCTCCTCTATTTCGTTGACGATTATAATGTTGGTCCGTCGCGCTGTCCAGGGTGTCCTCAGCATCCTTTGCCAAACCCACATCTCAAAGGCGGCGATTCTTCTGTTGTCATCCGCCTTCAACGTCCATGTTTCCGCAGAATACAGGAAAACAGGGAAAACAAGTGATTGTATTAGTCTCTTCTTTTGTCTTCCCGGAGATCTTGCCATTACATGCGACATTACACAGTCTGGTCCTAGCTGTGATTTGTTCACAGCAATTCGGCGCCGCCTGCTTCGATGATCGAGCCACTAAATACACGGAAGCGTTCGCCTTTTCGAATTCGCTCAGAGTTGTAGAATCTGGAAGACACTCGGTCCGATCCACCACCATCGAAGTCCAAGTTTTTCGCTGGCTATCTTCACCAGGTTGACGAGTTCGGCCATCAACTGCATATCTGAGATTCGAAATTCTTCCGCCACCGGCTGAAATTCCTCAATCAGTCTTCCGAGTGTACGCACAGCCGGATGGGAAATTTTTTAGGCGACCAGAAATCAAAAATATGCGAAAAATCAACGTAAATCAAATGGCGAAAAATGAAGCGTCCTGCATTCATGCTATGGTTTGAGTGTTGACTGGTTTTGAAGATAACGCATGCGGTTTTCGATCACGTGTCATTGTGCGAATAAGCACCACTATGTGGAATATATTATGTTAATTAGTAGTATTTTCTGTGCTGAATACGGTTGTGTATGAGTTTTTGCGTTTTGAGCAGTTGTGATGGTCAAATTTCACGTTTAAAGTGAACACTTCTATGTCATCTGAATGGTGTGTATTTCACTTATAGTTTATATAAACCAAGAGCTGCAAAGTGATTAAAGGTATGCTTCTCATGGATTTCTACCTTGAAATGTGTGTTATCATCTATGCTTATCAATTTCTGCCAATACTTGCCAGTTTTTGATTGGGAGGGGGTAACATGGCTCGAACCATTTTTATAACAGATTGACAGTGAAATGATGGAATTTCAAGGAGCCAAAGATCTGCAATTTTGCCACTATAAAGTTTTTTAAGGTGCTGCATTTACTATCCAAAAAATTTTAATTCTCAAGCCAATGGGAATGGGAGTGAGGGGAGCGAGGGGAATAAAATGTATATTTTGTAGCCTTCTGAATTCAGTCCAGACATTATTTTTTCAAAAAAGCCCAAGGGCGAGAGGCTGGGGGGAGAGAGGGTAAAAATTCAATTTTACGCAGAATTTAAAATTTCTGAGGAGAGGGGGGGGGGTGTGTAAAAATGCATGTTTTTCAGGCCTTCTGAGTGCAGTTTCGATGTTATCTTTTCAAAAAAGACCGAAGCTGAGAGAGGAGAGGGGAGATCAAAATTCAGTTTTAAGCGAAATTTCTTGTGGGATGTCGAAATGTATGTTTCTACGCCTTCTGAATTCAGTTTCGAAGTTATTTTTTCGAAAAATTTCAAAGGGTAGTGGGAACCGGAGTCAAAATTCAATAGATAATTTCATTTTATATTCTTCATATTTTTAATCCGAAGATGGAGAAGATGATGAAGAAGGTAGCGATACATGCAACAGTGAAAAAAGTGTTGAAGATTTACACAAATGTCAAAAAATTAGGCTTCAATTTTCTCTCTACACACTCCTTTGGGCTTTTTCGAAAAAATAACATCGGAACTGAATTCAGAAGGCTAAGTAACCTAGATTTTGATACCCCACTCAAAATTTCAACCGGAATTGAACCTCGACCCCCTCCTCCTCCCCATCCCATTTGAACTTTTTCCAAAAAAAATAACGTCGGAGCTGAGTTCAGAATGGTACGAAACATGGATTTTGACACCCGACTCGGAATTTTGCTTTTTTTGAAATCTGTAAACGGCGCCGGCGAGGTCACTATAGTTGCAAAATGACCTTAAAATGATGTGATAAAAATTTCCGCTTTCCAACTCAATTTTTCAAACTTGAAAAACTGACCTACAGTTTGCTAATTTTCAAAAATTTTCAAAAAATTTAATAACATAATTTATTGAAGTTTTTTTCAAAAACGGAATTATTATCTATATTTTTTTCTAAAATTATCATTTTTGGTAATTTTTTACCTTTTTTCCTTTTTTTTAGAGGATTTTAAAAAATGTCACTTTTTTGCGTTTCTACGAGATTTTTTGAAAAACTATGAAGGAAATTTTTTTTGAGAAACGCCATTCATAAATGGATGTAGGACACCAATTTTAGATGATTAAATGCATAATTTCAATTTTACCTTCTATAGGCGATTTTTCAGGAGCGCTTAAAATTTTTTTGGGGTTTTTTTCCAGAATTTTTAGCTGGATTTTCTACGTTATATTGTCAACAAAAATCAGGCTATTACAGTGTATTGCACAACGGTGGATGAGGGAGAATATCAACAAAATATTTTCGGGATCTTAGAAGAGCATTAAGACAATTTGTAGACATGTCAGATATTTCTTTTTATTTATTTTTTATTTTTGTTTTATTTTGTTTCCCCAAAATTAAAATCATTTACTCCGCTCGATATCGATAAAAAACGCTCCAATTCGGTAAATGCCCCAATTTACGGGAGGGGGTGCGAAGGGGTCAAAAACGCAAGAATTTCCCGATTTTAAGCCAATTGATAGAAAATCAAAAGTTGTATAACATATCCGAAAATCGATAGGGCTATTCCTCTCCTATTACCCCACTAAATTGAGCTAGGAAGTTGAAATTTGGTATGTACATTCAGTTGGAGCCCTAGATTTGCCTTTTGAGGGTTCCAACTTTTCAACACCATTTCACCCCCTCACAGCCCCAAATATGAGGTTTTTTGGTGGTGTTTTCTTAATTTTTCAATTTGTTCCTCGCATATCTCCCCTCCAAATTGAGCTAGGAAGTTGAAATTAAGTATGTACATGTAGTAGGGGCCCTAGATGTCTCTTTTGGGGGTCTCGACTCTTAAGCCCCATTGAAACCTTCCTACCCGCAATTCTGATTCAATTCTTATGATTTTAATGTCACGAAAATCAGACTGAAAAAGCACTGCAAAGCGATGTGCTTTTTTTTTGTTTCATTGAATATTTTTTTCAGTACATTCATAGTACAATGGACTAAGTATACTAATCCAGGACCCCTACTAAATTCACATACCAAATTTCACTTCCCAACTAATTTGAAGGGGTGTTAGGCCGGGAACAAACTCAAAACATAAGATATATAATTCGCCCAACAAACCACGTTTTGGGGCTGTAAGGGGGTGGAATGGGTCTGAGAAGTGGAAACTCCCAAAAAGCGCATCTATGCCCTCTACTAATCACGTTATTTTGATTTCGACATTTTAAAAAAAAATCAGAAACTAAAACACCTCATCACTCATAAGAACTTACGTTACAACCAAGCACGTAACTGTAACCTAAATTCCATCGACTCTGCAACATATCAGCGAATTCCCCTAGTAACCCGCATCTAATCTAACGCAAAACAACGCTACGTAAACCGCGAAGAACGGAATATACCACACATTAGCAAGTACATACATATTCCGAATCGATCTTCTACAGTCTTTTTGTCGAACCGCTTAAAAACAATTAAAAATTTTATTACGACTATATAAATTGCATCGCGCGTTCCAGGCATAAACGTCGTTAATTTCGCGTCCATGCACCGTTATACTACAACACATTACGCTTCACGACCAGCATCAATATTCCAGCATCGAGTATTATAACTTTTAATTAAAGCACTAAACTGCTAAATGATCCTTTTTCGATGATACGTACAGCATATGTAACATGCATACGATGTGTGTACTTGTATTTGTATTTATACGCGAATTGGTTGCTGGTACCACATATTTAAGAGGAAACTGTGTCGATGCATCGACATCGCATCATTATTATATCACGTCTACTTACGAGTAATTTAAACGAGGGCATAGGCCTACGTTTACGATGCACTATTCCAAGACGTATTCATTACCGCAGCAATATAAGAAGTACACAGCACACACGTGTAATGAATTCGACATGATTCGGAGTATATAAAAGCCTCGCCTTGGTCTGTGTATCCTACGTTAGTAAACGTACCTACTGCGTAACGTTTTTTGGAAGGAGATGTCTCCATCTTGTACCCATTATTGTCATCATCGTCATTATTGTCATTGTCGTAGGTTGCATAGAAAAGGGTACCTGTGGTTAAGATAGGTGATTTTGCCCTGTCCTTAAATGTTAGGTTATTACTGTCTATTGAACTAAACTGGATGAAGGAGAGAGTATGTATCAAAGAAAACCATTTTGTGGTCTTAAAGATCATTGATACCATTTTTGGCCATATCAGACATTTTTAGCCTGATTTTCTACGTCATATTGTCAATGAAAACCAGGCTATAACCGTACAACGGTCTATCGACCTACGACCGATGAGGGAGGGGATACCATCAAAATCTGTTTTGGGGTCGAAGAAGACCATTACGACCACTTTTAGCTATATCAGATATTTTTTTCCGAAGATTAAAATCATTAAATTTTCCAAAATCGCTCCAATTCTGTGAATAGGCTCAGTTTGGTAGTGAGTGTGGATGAACTTGCATCAAAGTTAACTTGAGCCAAAATGCGGGGGAGGCGGTGCTGAGAGGTTAAAAGCGCAAAAATTATTCCTTTTTAAGCCGATTGATTGAGAATCCAAAGTTGTATAAAATATCTTAAAATCAACCTTCTAAGTCAATTAGGAGAAAAGATAAGAGGGTTTCCCACCTTCATGAACTTGAAAAAGACGTGTCTTTCCTCCATCTCTCAACCGAATAGTGCTAGGAAGTTGAAATTAGATTTGTGGACTTGGTAGAGATCATATATGTGCCTTTACGAAGAGTCTCAGCTCTTCAGTCTCATCGCACCATCGCACCCCCTCAATGCCCCAAAAATATGGTTTTTTGGTCGATTTTTCTCATTTTTGGAACGTACTCCTCGTAAAACTCCACTCCAAATTAAGCTAGGAAGTCGTAATTTGGGATGTAGATTTAGTAGGGGCACTGGAGTAGCTTTTTGGAGGTCTAGACTCTTCATCCCCATTGAACCCTTCCCACCCTTACTGCTGATTAGTTTTATCAATTCACATAATTACAAAAATGGGAGAATCATCTCGGTTCCTACTGATATTTTTAACCTGATTTTCTACGACATACTGTCAATGAAAAACCAGGCTATTGTAGTCCATTGACCAACGGCGAATGGGGGGGGGAAAGGGGGATATCAACAAAATTCGTTCTGAGGTCCTAGAAGACCATTAAAACGATTTTTAGCCATGTCAGATATAGACATATATTTTTTTCTCAAAAATTAAAATCATTCACTCTGCTGGGTATCGACCAAAATCGCTTCAATTCGGCCAATCGGCTCAGTTTGACGACGGATTAGATATATTTGAGTAGAGAAGGACTTGGGTCAAAATTCAGTTATGCCCCAATTTGGAGGAGAGGGTGCTGAGGCATCAAAAACGCAAAAATTACCCCTTTTTAAGCTAATTCATGAAGAATGAAAAGTTGTGTAACATATCCATAAATCAACCTCCAAGTCAATTCGGAGGTGTGATAGGTGCCTTTCCCTTTTTTGTAACCTTGAAAAGAGGCTGTTCCTCCCCTTTTTCCCCAACTAATTGATTAAAAAGGTTGATATTTGGTACGTATATTTAGTTGGGGCCCTACATGTGCCTTTTGGGGTTTTCGACTTTTCAGCTCTTTTGCACCCCCTCACAGCTCCAAAAAAGTGGTTATTTGATAGGTTTTTCTTATTTTTTGAGTTCATTCCTCGCATAACTCCCCTTCAAATTGAGCTAGGAAGTTGAAATTCGGTACGTCCCGTCTGCAGGGATCCTTGATGCGCCTTTTGGAAGTTTCGACTTTTTAGCCCCATCGAACCCTTCCTATCCGCAATTCTAATTCAATTCTCATGATTTGAACGTCACGAAAATCAGGTTGAAAAAGATAATATTTCACGAGAATTGTACTGAAAAGGTATCACGAAGCCTATTGATCAAATTTGATCGATTTGGGCCGACACTGAGCTAAGCAAATGATTTTTTTCCACGCAACCAAAAATCATTTGCTTGGCTCAATGTCGGTCCAAATCGATCAAATTTGACGAATAAGCTTCGCAATACCTTTTCAGTCCAATTCTCGTGAAATATTATAGTTTATTTTCCTAATCAGTGTTGATGGCCGGGGGGGGGGGTGTAATGGAGCTAAACAGTTGAAACCACCAAAAGGTAAGGTACCTCTATGGCTCCTATTAAGTCTACACACCTAATTTTTTACTTCCCTGCTCAATTGGGATGAGAGACAGGGGAAAAACAGGTTGATTTTTGATCACATTACAGAACTTCGGAATTTTCGTCGATCGATTCAAAAACAAACATGTTCTGCGGTTTCGGCCTCTTAGCATCCCCTTCCCTCAAATTTAGGCATAACTGAATTTTGACCCAAGGTCGTCCCCAATCATATATACCTAATCCGCCGCCAAACTGAGCTTATTAGTTAAATTAGAGCGACTTTGATGCGTATCGAGCAGAGTAAATGATTTTAGTCTTCGGCGAAAACAAAAATGAAAAAAGATGAAATGAAAATAAATATCTGACATGGCCAAAAATGGTCGTAATGTTCTTCCAAGATCCGAAACGGATTTTAGTGATATCCCCCCCCCCACCGTTATCGATAGACTGCAATTTCACTGGCAATATTACATAGAAAATCGGGCGAAAAATAAAAAGGAACAAGTATCTGGGATGGCCAAAATGGTCTCAATGGTCTTTTAGAAGCCCAAAATGGTCTCAATGGTCTTTTAGAAGCCCAAAATGGATTTCGTTAACACTCTGCTTCAATCCAACGTAATTCAATAGTCTATAATGGTCTGGTTTTCACTGACAATATCACTCACTTTTTAAGGATAAATGAAAGTTTTTTTTAGGTGTGAGGAGGGGGGGGTGAAAAAAACTTGACTTTTTGGGTAAATCAGATCAAATTAGTCTAGAAATCTTGACTTTTTAGTGCCCACAAGACCCGTTTAAAAAAAGCTCGATTTATTAGGACCAGTTGGATTATTGTGATCTTAAAATGCACAGCCAATTGGTTTCAAAATTTCAGTTCTTTTTACTAGAATACCTAAACCAAGCTAAGGTGACCGCTAATTACAAATCTATCATTCATTTCTGGAACTAAGTCGTTCGATTTTGAAAAAAAAAAAACCGGTCGATGTTTCATTTTTTTAATAAATGTTAGGCCTGTGAGTAATTTATAAAGCGCAATATTTGACAATTTTTATCCTCTTTTATTAGCACTACGTACTATTGTGAAAGACTAATATCGATATTTGGCAGTCGACATTGGCATCAGCTTATATCTACATCGAAGTACGATTTTCGCAAGTAAAGACATTTTTATAGTCGTTTTATCTCGTTCAATCGCCATCTCCGAAAACCGACGTGTAATTTTTTTTTGCAATTTTTTATTTTTTTTTTAATAATTTTGTTCCACGTACTCGGATCAAATTCGTCGTAATAAGTTCATTTCTATAGTAAAATGTTACGTCCAACTAAACCCGTTACGTTTTAGAATTGACCTCGGTAGCATTTGAAAAAGCGTTAAAATTATTACCGATGAAATGGAAAAGCTCAATTTTTCACGCGCGAAATATATCTCTACTGAAAATTGAAACGATAACGAGAGAAAATGCTTTTCAGATAAAAAAAAAGTGGAGTGAAAAAAAAAACCCTATCATGTTGGCTAAAGAATTATGTACGAAAGAACTTTGCGATCGACCCCGGTAACGTAATTTCATTTTTGAAAATGCTACGGTACGTTCGGCTCGTATACAATATAGAAAAAGGCGCAGTTATAGTGGACATTTTCTCGCGAGATTTTGGCGTACAGTAAAGTAAAAAAAAAAAAGTTTCACATAGATATATAGATATATATATATAGGTAATATACGTAGAATCGAACGTTTTTTTATGCGTCTATTGACCACGTCGTCGTCATCGTCGTATCCTTATTAAAGATGAAAGCTGCCCTAAACGAATACACTGTACTCGTATGGTATAGTTCACCATCGGGATTTTCCCCCCCTTTTTTTTTCTTTCTTTAGATATTCGACCATGAAATGAAAGCACGTATAGAATTATGATAACTTAAGACCTACACACAAGGTGTGTAATATACAATCGTACACCTAAACACGTTGGTTCTGCTGTTTACCTCACCATTCGTATTGCCGAAGGGAAAAAAAAAGAAGTGACTCGGTGAAAATAAAAGATAGCGTAGGTTTTTGCATAATCGCAATCGTACCGGCTGAGATTGTGGCTATGGTTTAAGTACCACACCGAACAAGTTAATCTTTTAAGCCTTCCCAGTGCAAAGAGAAGTATTCGAGTTCGATAAAAACGTCATCAATACTGGAGACATTTATTTGGCAACTGGAAAGTGGAAAATTCAACGTAATGCGACTATAGGCCTACCTAGCATGGGGGAGGGGTATCACGAAATCCAACTGTTTTTCGTTTTCGCTGGAGCTACTCGTAGATGCTTCTTGCGCGATTTACATTTCAAGTGGTCGAAGAATGAGACGATGCTGGCTGGCATTAATTATATCGAATAGGAAAGACGGTAGGCGTTATACGATCCTTCAACGCGTATTAAATAAACATTTCACAACGACAAATGCTTCGTCGGTAACGAATCTTTCGTTCGAATCCCTTCCAAAGGTTATTAGTTTAATGTAAATTTACGTAGGATTGATTCCGGTCATTTAGCGTTCATGCAGAGGTAGTTGATGAAATTATGAGAACTTCAGCTAGAGGTGGGTAGTGAAGCCTGGATGAGGCGGAAAAATAAAAATTTTTAATTTGATTGATTTTTAGATGGACTACGTGTCGTAATTCGCGTTAAAATGAATTTTTTTCATGTAAGATTCAGTAAAAGACAGATGGGCTATTCAGCTCCTATGCATCCCTTCACACTTCCACAAAAGCGTAGCTTTTTGGACGGTTTTTGGTATTTTTAACATGATTCGATTGTCCAGGGCAAGAGGTTAAAATTTTGCACGTAGAGTACATTTTGGATTTTTTTCCATTTCATTTCCATCACACCTCCTCACAATATCAAAAAAGTAGTTTTTTAGTGGATTTTTACCATTTTGCACTTTTCGAGTTTGTTATCAACATGACTCCCCTCTGAATTGAGGTAAGAAGTTAAAATATGCACGTGAATACAACAAGAATCTTAGATGTGTCTTTTTGGAAATATAGACTCACCAGCCAGCTGAATCAGACCTAATGTGGGGCAGTGGAGAAAAAGGGGATGTCAACGTGAGCTGTTATTGGTATCGTTCTTATACAAATCGAACCCCCTGAACACGACGATGAAATCAGGTTTACAATTTTGTGACCCTAGTTCAAAGAAGAGTGAAGCTATGAGTCCTCAAAGTGGGGTCATCTTTGAAAAAAAACACAAAAGTGGTGTAGGACCTCGGTTACACAGCTGAAAAAATGCGATTTCAGTTCCTGCGTTTCTCTGTACCATTGACATCTCGATCTGATACCACTTATAACCACTTTACCGGGGGTCGAAAAGTTGCAGATTATAAAAATAGGTGTTCTTATTTTTCGAAAAAACCCAATAAAACGGCTTTTCACTCCAATAATGCGTTCAAAAAATTTTTTTAGTAAAGAAAAATGAATTCCAATTAAAATTGTTCAACCCTGATTTCATTGACTACTTACTGGTTGTGAACCCCTGAACCGGTTTCATAAAAAGTTATTTCACAGACCATTGAAAGTAAGCTCATGAAGTGGTTAATGATATTTTAGTTTCATTTGCTACCATTTGTGAAACCTTGAACTGTTTTTTTTTCTCAAATATTAGTTTCATTAGCTATTGACTGAGAATCCCTGAACCAGTTTCAGTAAATGTGGTACTATTTTTGAGCCCCTGAAATGCTTTCCAAGCAAGTAGATTTCATTCGCCAATTGCTACTGGTCATGAACCTCCAAACTGGTTTTGAAAATTTTAGTTTTATTGGCTACTGATTGGGAATCCCTGAACTGGTTTCATAATAATGAACTGTGTAATTCTTTTCAAATTATTTCGGTTCATTTGCAACTAATTGGGAATTTTCGAACCAGTTTTGCAAAGGTGATTTTATAAAGTGCTGATTTGGGATCTGTAAACTGGTTTTACAAAATCGATTGCAAATTCTGAGCCTCTGAAATGGTTTGTAAACAACTTTGTTTCATTTAGCTAATTTCTGAATCCCTCAACTGGTTTTAAAAAATTTTCGTTTCATTTGCCACTGATGGAAGATTTTTGGTATGGTTTCACAAACTGGTTCCATTTACTATTAACTTTAAATCTCTGAATCAGGTTCAAAAAATTTTCATTTTATCTGCCACCGAACTGCCGCCGATTGAGAATCCTTGAGAACTGGTTGCATTTGCTAATAACTATGAAGTGGTTTCAAAAAATTTTGTTTCATTGCCCATTGAATGAGAGTATCTGAACTGGTTTCACAAACCGGCTTTATTTACCATGAGCTGTGAACCCCTGAACTGGTTTCAAAAAATTTTGTTCCATTGGCTTTGATTCGAAATCCTTGAACCAGTTTCACAAACTGTGGTTCTATTTACTGCTGATTATGAGTCCCTAAACCAGTTCCAAAAAATTTTCTTTTCATTGGCAGCCGGATGAGAATCTCTGAACTGGTTTCACAAACTGTGGCTCTATTTACTACTGATTGTTCATCCCTAAACCGGTTTCAAAATTGTGAGTTTTCCACTTATTGCGAGTTATAATCGAGACCTTCCTGAAACGAGTAAGCAATTCGATCTCAAAAATATGATGGCAGTTTTGGGGTTGGGTAGTGGTCTTCTTTCGATCATATATCTCAAAAATTTTATAGCAGCCCAGCTTCATACTTTTGCATTTTTGAAACAATACAGAATTTGGCACCCGAACCCTTATTATAAGGAAATGTTTCAAAAGATTACTGGATTTACCAAGTTTGAACAGAATAAACTAACATAGGCTTGCTACTGCTATTTTTCAGGTAGGCAAACTATCATACATGAGTACAACTAGAATTGCCGCGTTTTGTATACAAAGGGGATACTATCAAGATGGAACGCCCAGTATAATTGAGATTTTAACTAGAATTTGGGTATGTTAGTTAGTCTTCGATCCAGAAATGAACAATTCAGTATTCACCTACGCACCTTTCTCAAAAATGACCCTCCAACTTACACCGTTTGATCATTCTTTTTGCTCGTATTAAATTAGAGTCCCAAAAACGAGTCCTTCTATTATTATCAAACCTCGATGCTATGTTGTCGAAAGTAAAAATAAATCTTGGCATCACAGCCAACGTAACAACCCAGTCAAAAAATCTTGATAAATAGCTCATAATTCCCATAAGGTTCTACTACTATAGGAGGTAGGTTATTCGAGTAAGTATCGAATAAAACAAAAAATTGCATCTTTTTTTCTGCATTTCCTCCAGATACTATTTAGCAAAGTATGATACTTTACAGGGACGCGTATCTCGCGAAATCTGAGATTTTAGGCGTTCATTGCAGTAATAGAAGAATAAATAAGGGTATGGGAGGTGGGGTTAGGGAGAATATTTGAAAAAATACGCCAGCTCGAGTCGCGCATTTGTATATACTAGTAAGGTATACATATACGTAGGATATATTATAGTAACGATGAAAAATTCGCGCCTCCGGACAAGCTACAATATTTATTATTCTGTCCGACCTTTGCAAATGTCAAGAAACGTATTACACGAAATAAGAAAAATGTTCGTCTTGAATTTCGGCGAAAGAAGAAAAAAAGATACTCGCCTTCTGCTATTCGTTCAGATGCTTATTTCTTCGTATACTACTTTTACCACCAGCAGCAGAAGTCGAAATAGTATTGGAAGAGGGGAAGGGAGCCAGACGAAAAAAAATCTACTCTAATGGCAAATTCTTCAGTTAACTGTTACATGTCTCGAGAGATTTGTCCATTCGAATGATATTCGCTAAATCTTGTACTCGTTCGCATATGTACCACGATCGTAAACGTACTGTACGTTTTTCGGCTAGTACCAGAGTATTAGGCTGATAAAAGCAATACGTCTTGACTTTTTCATACCTTCCCACTATTCCAACTTCTCGTAGATATGGTTTATAAACTATGTAAAAGACGCTTGCATTTCCGTATAAAAATGAAAGTAACCGTACCAGAAGAGTACACCAACAAATATTTATAAACTTTATTAGGTGCGAATGAATTTCTACTCCCAGGTGATGATTATTAAGTTACTTCGGAGGGTACATAGATATATTGTATCTTACTAAAAATACACCTACGTAGATCAAAATACTAAAACTGCGAGATGTTAATAATAAATGTCGGATGCTGCAGAATGGCATTGTTTATGGTTCATGTCCGTTTGTATTATATCAATGCGTACGATATGTGCCCGATCGAGAATGAAAATTAAAGCAAAAAAACAATGCGATGCGACGAATGAGGATAGTTTTTAGCCTGACTTTCTATGTCACATTGTCAACGAAAACTAGGCTATTATGGTTTATCGACTTACGACGGATGACTTGGGGGAAGGAAGGAGGAAGGGAGAGAAGTATCAACGAAATTAGCTTTGTGCTCCTAAAAGACCATTGAGATTATTTTTGGCCATGTTAGATATCTATTCTTTTTTATTTTTACCCCCCCCCCCCCCCCACTAAAAATAATTTGCTCAGCTCAATACCGATCAAAATTGGTCGAATTTGGATAGACAATAAGTTAAGATTGACGACGGATTTCATATTTCTGAGAGAAGATGACCTTAGGTCAAAAGTCAAAGATATTCTTCCGAAAACGACACATCTACAGGAAACTAACGGTAAAAATTATCGCACATGAAGTGTTTTTGAAATGAACCAGTTTATCAATAAAGTTGGTTCCTAAAAATGGATTCAGGTAAACCTATGATGAGATGAACCGGTTTAATCATGAAAATCCGGCTAGATTTTCATGAAAATTGATACATTACTATTCCTTGATACGGTAAAAATTAATTTGACCATAAAAACTATCGCAGATGAAGTAGTTTTAAAATGAATCAGTTCATTAATAATTTTATCTAGTTTATTTCATTGCTAGTTCGCCTGGAACCAATTCCAGGGACGAATTCGTTTTTAGTGTCCCAAAATAGCGCTAATTACGAATCATCAAAAATTTTTAATGAATCTTGCTTAATTCGTTGATAAACTGGTTCTTTTCAAAACTGGTTCATCTGTAATATTTCTCATGGTTAGTTTCGTTTTCAGCGTATTCAAAAATAGCAGTATGCTAATTTTCAGGTAAATCCGGCCACATTTGCAAAATTAAACCGGTTCATCTTCAACCAGTTTATTCTCATCATTTTTCACGAACAAACTTGTTTTTAGCATTCCAAAACTCTGTCGCTTACAAATTTTCAACAAACTTTGGCAAATTTTGATTAATTTTATACTAAACTGGTTCTTTTTAAAACCGGTTCATCCGCCATATTTTTCATGGTCAGTTTCGTTTTCAGCGTATCTAAAAATAGTAGTATATTAATTTTCACGAAAATCCTGCAAGATTTGTAAAACTGAACCGGTTTACGTTTAAAATAGTTCCTCTCTATCAATTTTCACAATTGTATTCCTGTTCTGCATCCATAAAAACAACTTTATGCAAATTTTTATAAAATCACAAATATAGTAAAAAAATAAAATCAGGTTGTCTCGAAACCGGTTTATCGTCATTTTAAGCCCCAAAAAACTGTTCTACATCGATTTTCACACAAATACGAGGTACCTATGCCGTTTTCGGAAAAATATTCAAATTAGGTATGCCCATATTTTGGGGAGAAGTTGCTATGGTGCAACTAAAGAAAAAATTGTTCCTTTTTGCGCGAGTCGACAGAGCATCGAAAGTTTTATGACACATTCAAAAATCAACCTCTCAGTTTAATTGGAAGGGAAGATATGAAAGTTTTCTCCTTTTTTACCTTGAAAATTGACTCTACCCCCCTCTCTCCTGCCTCCGAATCAAGTTGAAAAGTTGAAATTTAGTACATAAACCTAGTAACGGTCATTGGTGTACTTTATGGGAGATTCGATTTTTTAGACCATTGCACTCCCCCATCTCCCGTCTGAAAAGTGTTTTTTTAGTGGATTTTCTTATTTTTTGAGTTTTTCTCACGTATATCTACCCTCCAAATTGTGCTAGGAGGTTGAAATTTGGCATGTAAATTTATCAGGAGCCGTAGAGGCACCTTATGAGGGTTTCAACTTTTTAACTGGCTTACAAGCCCTCACAGCCTTGTAAAAGTAGATTTTTGGTCGGTTTTGTCTTATTTTTCGAGTTTGTTCCGCGCATATCTCCCCTTCTAATTCAACTATGAAATTGAAATTTGTTATGTAGATTCAGTAGTTGCCTAAATGTACGTTTTCACGATTCAAGATATGTGTTTCTAGATCGACCTGTATCCGCACCACTGCTGAGGAAAAAACCATCCCAGTGCTCATATTTTTTTCTTTCTATAGATGGACAATTTCCTTATCTCCTTCACTTCGGAAAATCAGACTCAAAAAGCAACGAATTGCGATGCTATTTTTTTCTTTGCAACATCGCGAGTCAGCGGTAGGTACACAAGTATTTTTTTCAAAAAAAAAAAAAAAAAAAAAAAAAAAAAAAAAA
>FIZR01002174.1:43483-54010 GCA_900060175.1 Ferrisia virgata
TTTTTTTTAAAAAAAAAAAAAAAAAAAAAAAAAAACGAATAAATGGCGGAAATAATGTACCTATGCTTTACTTATACGTATAATGCATATACGCTCAAAACAATGAACCGTGTAAAAATCATTATTAAAAAGACGTTTCGTTGTACCTCAGGTACGAGTACCTGCCTATAAAACAAAAAACCGTCTGATCACGCTCTGTGGTCGAAGTGTAACCTATTAGAAAGAAAAACCACCTTTTATCGTCACCACAATACTCGAGTACACGTTAATCCTCCCTTTAGCGAGTCGATGTCGATTTGTAGCATTCTGCTATAGTCGAAGTTAAAATATGCCTTACTAATATGCGAGAAAAATTGAAGGTTTAGGTTCAACATTTCCCATGACGTTGCACAATGACACGCAGCCAAAGTTAAAGGGAAAGGTCGTCATCGTTCGTTGTGCAAATACGAACGTTGTTGTAGTAGTCGTCGTCGTCATCATCATCATAAACCTCATTAGTGTTCTTGTGTAGTTGTACCTTTCCTAGATATAGTTCGAAAAAAAAAATTATGCAAATATCACCCACCGTACACCGATGACGATGTTGCCTCGTGTATACATATAAACAGTAAAGTCTACGCATCGGCGACGAATCAATTAAAACCTCGATTAAAACTTGCGGTTTAGATTGCCAAACGGAAACGGAATGGACACCAGCGCTCAAAATATTCGCTTCAGCGAAAGATCGTTATCTAAATTGTTTTAATTCCGTTATTTACCGTATCTCTATCTTTTTCTAGTGGTTTTCCGCGTACGTATTTAGTCCACCGTACTAATCTTAAGATTTTGCGAAAAGACTAAGCAGGAAATCTAGCCGGGCGTTATTGCTCTTCCATTAAGCTTAATTTATAGACCGATGGTTTATTTTTTTTTTTTTGGATTCCGCTACAGCTAGGTCTTTAGTATTTTTTTTCCTTCGTTATCTGAATTAAGTACCTACAAATGCCAAGCCGAGTTGAAAGATACAATCCGAAATTCATATTGTGATGATATTAAAGTGTCTTACCGATTTCATTTTGTTTTACGGAGCCAAATCCGCGAGTTTACAAAATAACCTAAATGCATCACCTGTTTTTTCGTATGCACGATGATGAAATGTATGATGTTTGAAAACATTTCACTTCTTTTTTTCAAAAATTCGAATACTGTAAATCTATTTTAAAAAATTGTTCAAAAAAGGAACACTGATTTCTGATTAAATCAATTGAAAAATATTCTTGATACAACTCCATGATAACAAATTAGAAACACTCGCATAGAATAAAAATGAAATGTATCTAAGACGGGGGGGGAGGGGGAATAAACCATAAATAAATATCTGGTATATCAACATCAAAACAAAGTTAAAAATTCAATGAAACAAGCACAAGGTACTAAAAAAAGTCACATTTTCTTCGAAAAGAATCCATAAAAGGGAGAGGGATTTCTAATCACATGTAATAAATGTTATTGAACCAGAAAATTTTCTCAACAACCTAAGCAGATGATTATTAAAAGACAAAATTCCCGTGTTCATAAGAAATCAGTTCAATAACGTTATGAAACAGCTTTACTGATAGATAAAACCGGTTTAGAATTAACCTCACGACTGGTTTTGAGCTTCTGAAAATATCCACGGTGTCGAATCCACATGAAACAAAAAACAAAACTCAAGTACAAACGAAACCAGTTTCAAATCAATTTAAACAAAACCGCGGTTTAGGGTCGATATGAAACCGGTTTGAACCAGTTTTAATGTGATCTGAAACCAATCCAAAATAGAAATGAAGTCAAGTCTGCTGTAATACAAAACTAGTATTATTCAATACGAAGTTAGTTCAAGACTGATACAAAACTGGTTTTAGTCCTCATGAAAATAGTTCAGGATTAATGTAGAATGTTTTGAGGCAACACTGTTGAAGTAATTAGAATTTATGTAGAACGAATTGAGAACTTCGGATGATCGATTACACAGGCAATATGAAATCAGTTGAAGTTGCATAAACCTATTGGACATGTGCACGGAACCAGTTTTTAATTTGATATAAAACCAGTTTTAAGTTTTTATAGAAAGAATTCTATTAGTTGTGGTGAATATAGTTTCAATTTCAGGAAAAAAACTTGTTTCAAGATGAAATGAACCAGTTACAAGTAGATAATTATGGTATTCAGAGCCAATTTCATATTCATACATACCTAGTTCTAAGATGAAATTAACGTAATATCAAATCCCTACAAAACCAGTTCCAAGTCAATACAAAACCAATTTTAAATTTATATAAAATCTTGTTCAAAATGAAGTGAACACAGCCTTAGGTTTATGAAAACCAGTTCTGGTTGTAATCACAAACACTAAATAGCTGAGAAAAAGCAACCAATAACCAGTTTCAAGAAGCAATAAACCAATGGCGAATTGATACACCTAGAACCAGTTTCATTATCACTTCACGTACAACCAATTTTAAGGTGAAAAGGTAACTGCTGGAACTAATTCCGAGTTGAGGAAAATTCAGATAATATCAATTCATAGATGCAAGGAACTAGTTCTTAGATAATACAAAACCAATTTCAAATTTATATAAAATTTAATTCAAAATGAAACGAACACAGCCTCAGGTTCATAAAAACCAGTTACGGTTGTAATCACAACAACTTCATAGCGGAGAAAAACTCAGCTGTAACCAGTTCAAAGATGCAATATCCACTTAGAACAAACTTCAAATTAATATACAACCAGACACAGCTTCAAGTTTATAAGAAACTAATTCCAAGTAACCGCGACCAGTTCAATGTTGAAAAGAACCTGCATACAACCGGTTGTAAAATAAAATGAACCGGTTTCAAGTATACACAAAACCAGTTTTAAATTCACACAAAACCTATTGTAGATTGGAATGAACAAAGCTACACAAGCTCATAAAACTGGTTCTGTCACAGACCAGTTACAAGGTAACAGAAACTACAATATAACCAGTTTCAAGATGAAATGAACCGAATCTAATCGATATGAAACCAGTTTAAATTCACGAAAAAATAAACATTGTAGGAACATTGAGATGAGTGCAGCTTTAGATTTAGTCCATAAAAGAAATTCTTTTCGGATATCATTACAACTAGTTCTGAGCTGAAAGAAACTCAAGACACAACCGGTTCTGAAATAGTATGAACCCGTTTCAAGTTCAGACAAAACTAATTTTAAATTTATACACAACCTGTTTTTAATTCAAATGAATGCAGTTTAAGATCTATAAAATAACCAGTTCTGGGTGTAATTACAACCAGTTCCGAAAGAAACTCAGCATTAAACCCGTGTAAAACAAATTCCTTATTTTTAGTTTAACCAGATTCAAATTGAACTCATTTCTGAACAAATCACTAATTAGATACGAACTAGTTTGAGATTATTGGTGTAAATGTCTTGGGTTCATTCAAAACAAATTCTACTTCTTTGAAACACTAAAATGGAATTAATGTAAAACTAATATCATTGACGATGAAAATCCTGCCAGGCTGCCATCGACAATTCCAATCGTTTTCAAGCGTCTAGACTTTGTTTTTTTTTCGGTTTTTTACAAACAACGAGACGACGAGACAATTTGGTTGGGAAAAACTGACAAAACGAATCAAAAGCGAAAATTTGAAACCACCTGAGAAAAAACATTTCAGCGGCTAAGCTCTACGCCATTTCAAAGTTAATGCCTGCGTTACAGCTTTAGATCAAATATTCAATAATCAAAAGAAAACAATCTTAACGACACGAACACTTCAACGATACACAAAGTAAGTCGCGGTCGTATTGTAAAAGTGAAAAACCTCTTTTATTTTCATTTCACACCGACACCGCGTCATCGTAAGCTACCATAGTTGTATGGTCGTCGTTTTCGTGAAAACGTGGGCGTTCGACCGAGTCGACGATACACATAGAGACGAATGAAAAAATACCCAAAAAATGACATTTTGCTCGCATTTCTATGGTTTTCTTATTGCATCGCGTTGACGATCACGTATAATACGTACATATTATTGTTTTGTTTCGCGCGGTCATGGTACAAAATTCACAAATAATTACCCGGCAACGTTCTCTCTCGCCTTCGTATACCATATACGACGACTCTATGAATGACGAAAAAATTGCTCATCTTTTATTACACTGTACTGGCTATGTAGAGTAGTATCCCTTTACCATGTACAATGGAGTACACATTACTAACACAATTACATTCATAAATGTACACCATCACGTACACAATAATGTACTAAGTACACTCTTTCCATCATTTGGTATAATGTATAATCCGTGCTCTTCTCTCTTTTGTCTACATACGTACGAATATAGCCCAGAATTATATGTCGCACTTACACATAAACACAAAAGTGGATATTATTCGCAGTCGAAATTTCGCTTTAAATGTCGCAGGGTACGTGTAGTTGTAAGCCAATGTAGATCGACTCCTTTAGTTTACTTTGGTCGTATAATCAATTACAGGCACACTCTAATCGTCTTTAATTAGACCGCAATTACCAGCACTAAATTCACGTTACGGTGCGGTGCGGTGAAATATTAAATAGCTAGATTTAAAATTGCATTTTATCAACTACATCGAATACGTACAGCACATTATTACGCGAACACGACGGGCAAGCGGCTAGACAGCTCTAGCTTCATACACGATGGCTTAGCTGGCACTCGATCTTAATCTATTGTGGTGGCCGGGTGGCCAACAAGTTGAACAACTTCTAAATGTTTCCTTTCGGGAATACCTCGCATCATATGCACTATCTATACCTACATATGTAGATTGCATATAAGGTAAGAGAGGTATCTACGAAACTACGCGAATACCCATCTTACGTGTACGTATACACACGGTAGCCATATACGAGAGTATTTTTAATTTATATGATACAGCCGCCGACAAACGAGCCACATATAAATTACCTGTTAACTTTAAAATCGATAAATTTTACCATCTCGTGTACCACAACCTACAAATCTACTCGTATAGGTAGGTACAGCGAACCAGTTCGAACATATTAAAATTTACAAAACATTCATGTAAACGTAACAGGTATACTATCGCGAAGATAACTTCGTTAATATTATTATTATTTTTTTTTTCGATCGTAAATACACAAAGTGGATGCATTCATAAGGAAAGGGATGCTTAGTAGGGGGTGCCTAGCTGCCTACTACGTAGCCTCTAACATCGTATTTAGTTATCGATATAATAAAGAAATTTACGTGGGCATCTTACCTTATTTTTTATTCGTTCGTTCCTTCCGATCTTTTATATTACAATATAATCCACGATGACTTTTACGACGACAACGAACATGCCAATTTTATACTTTTGAAATTCAGCTGAATATATTTTCCATTGTGCTGGACGTCATCGATTCGGCTAAAAAAGAAAAAAATTTCGATCTTAAATTAATGGCACCGTAGGAGGTATAAAAGAATTTATACGCGAATTAATTTTAATTTCGGTGATTCGTTAAGATACGTAGAATGGCTCGCTCTCTCTCCTTTAAACAGACCTATCGGTGGTTTATCGCATTGATGGATTAAATGAGCGTAGATATTCAGGATTATATTTTCGAAAACGACTTTCCTACGATTTTTGTGAAAAATCGGTATAGAGTTGTTTTTTGGGGCGCAGAAAACGAATATGAAAATGAAAATTTGCGACGACGAATCCGATTTTGAGATGAATCGGTGTTATTTCATAACTGGAACTGTATTTTTATAAAAATTGATATTGAACTATTTTTTGGGGGTGCAGAACAGTAATTTGTATAGAAACAGCGTCGCTAGAGAACTGGTTTTAAGATAAACCGGTTTAATTTTGAAAATATTGCTGGATTTTTACTAAAATTGATGTACTGCGACTTTTGAATGCGTTGAAAGCGAAACTAGCCATAAAAACTATCGCAGATAAACCGGTTTTAATATGAACCAGTTTATCGATAAATTCTCCAAAATTTGAATAAAAAATTTTAAAATTTGTAATCAGCTGTATTTTGGGAAAACGGGTTTAAATAAACCAATGATGAGATAAACCGGTTTATTATTTAAAATCTATTAGTTTACTGCTATTTTTGGATGCGTTGAACACGAAACTGACCATTAAAAACTATCGTAGATAGACCGGTTCTAAAATAAACCAGTTTATCAATAAATTCCTCTAAATTCGTCAACAAAAAGATTGAAAATTTGTAACGTTAAAATTTAATTTGTCCCTAGAAACGGCTTCAGGTGAACAAATGATGAGATAAACCGGTTCAGTTTCGCAAATCTAGCCAGATTTTAGAGAAAATTGGTGTACTCCTATTTTTGGATGCGTTGAGAACGAAACTGACCATAAAAACTATCGTTGATAAACCGGTTCTGAAGAACCGGTTCATCAATAAATTCCTCTAAATTCGCCAACAAAATTTGAAAATTTATAATCAGCTGTATTTCGGGATGCTAAAATTTAATTCATCCTTTAAAACGGTTTCAGAGGAACAAATGATGAGATAAACCGGTTAAATTTTGGAAATTCAGCTGAATTTTTGTGAAAATTGATACATCGCTATTTTTTGAAACGTTACAAATGAATTTGACTCGTACAAACAATCGCAGATGAAACGCTTTCGAAAGAAATCAGTTCATCAATAAATTCATTAAAATTTATCAAAAAAATTGGAGATATTAAAATTTACTATCCAGAACGAACGCTAGTTCGGTGCAACTTTCCTACCATTTTATATTAACACAAATAACAAATACGTATATAAAATTTAAAAACACTCTCGTTTAAAATTGTTGTTTGATATTAATAATCATGGAAGTTGCTTCTGTACCTAAAATTGTCTTTTTTGTATAAAATTGCAATTTTTTCCTCATGTTGAAAGTGGGGTAAAAAATTGGGAAAAGAGTGCTTTTCGACCAATTCAGACATGCTGAATACGAATTCGGTGTTTATTTTTCGTTCGAAACTTTCGTTCACATATTCACCCTTTGCTCTCATGCGCCCTTTCTCACAATTTTGCAATTCAGTTACTCAACCCAAATTCTATGGCGTAAACTGAAAAAAAATTCAGACTCAGCGACTTTACTTTTGTTCATTTTTAACATATAAAGCCATTATTTCTGAGAAAAATGCATTTTCCTTAGTTTTTAAGAATGGCCCAAGTCCAAAAAAAAAAAAAAAAAAAAAAAAAAAAAGAAACAAAAGTGAAAATAATTATACTTGTTAAAAAAATTTTACATACAACCCTCCTAAGATCCGTGGCTGCTCAATTCAAAGCTTGTCATCCCCCCTCCCTCCACACTGAAAAATTCTGAGGAAATTCATGTCGATAGACCCGTCATTACTATCAGTCTTCCCCCGAATTTTCAAAAAAATTTTAAACTCGATTTGTTGGAAATTTTTGAAAATTTTCGAACTTCACCTGAGTTTTGCAAGTTGAAAACCCCAAATTGTAGACACGAAATTTTCATTACATCTTTTTAAGATAATTTCACAACTATTATGACTCCGCTGTTTGTGTATTTCCAAAAAAAGTAAAATTCGGTTCACCTTAGTGGCCACCTCAACCCACGCCCCTTTGCATGTGGTTAAATTAAACACCAGATATTTGCTCTGGATTAAAAAAAAAAAAAATCGCGAAATAAAATAGGTACTGCCTGGTGCCCGCCTCTTGCCCTCTATCTACTTTTGAAAAATTCGAAAAATCAACACGTCTCACGATACGCTTCTAATTTGCTACGAGACTAAAATAAATTTTTTTAAAAACATGACCTCGATAGTAAAAATCATTTAGCAAGAATTTCGAATAAAATTACCCCAAAAACTCCATCTCGTTTCCAAAATTGTTTACGTCGTCTCGTCGTGCTCGTGTCCTATAAAACGAACTTAATTTTCACGACTTGGGAGCTTCGCATATACATATATATTGTACTTACTCGGGTTATACGAAACATTCAAAATTTTACACACCGTATTACGTAATTGGATAAACTGGATGCTTAAATCTTATTAAATCGTAATCTTTTACGACGATAATCGCGCCATTTCATAACAGCATTGCATCTCGTTGCAATATCGTGCGAACTGCCATCGTCATCTCGTACATTATATTATAGCACAAAAGCGTCGTAATGATATCAAAATAGTAATTTCAACGTACTGTACGTCGCGTCGCGTCGTATTTATATACATATACACGCGCCAGTAAGTATCGTACACTTCATCATATGTATTACTATATCCACGTATACCTACCTACAAAAATTCACCACGACCTTGAATCTTTCATAGCCCAAAAGCAAAAAAAAAAAGCATCGCAAAGCGATTCTTTTTCAGCCTAATTTTCGCGAGGTATTATAATTATGTGAAATGAAATTTTTTCATGATCGATACTAAGGGTAGAAAGGATCCAATCAGGCTAAAAAGTCGACATTCCCAAAAGGCACATCTAAGGACCCTACTAAATCCACTCATCAAATTTCAACTTCCTGGCTCAATTTGGAGGGGAGCTATGTGAGGAACAACTCGAAAAATAAGGCTCATTTCGCATTAAAACGATCCACCTTTGAGGGAGAAAGAGGAGAGAAGGGCTTGTATTTTTCGAGAGATAGCGATTTTTCGTCAAGCAGGGTGACTTTAAAGGTTCATATTTCAAGACCGGATAGACTTTACGAGAAATCTGTTAGCGTGGTTTCGTTGGTAATCCAATGGAAATTCGAAATTAATATTCAAAATTTTGAAAGCTCAAATTTCAACTTTTGAGATGAAAGCTCAACTTTTCATGTTGAGTATAAAGATTGAAAGCAACCGTTTGAAAAGTCTGAAAAAAGTACCATGAATAGAACTGTTCATGATAGTTTTAAGTAACTGATTTTCAGAATGGGATCTCAACACCACTCGAGGCCACAGGGGTTTTCAATTATGGTCAAAACTCAAAAAAAAAAAGGAAAAAATGAGGTAACAAGCCGATTCCTACCAATTCGAAGGCGGTGAGTTTGATTATCGTTTTTTTTTATCCGAACTTTTTAAACGCCCTCCGTAGCCCCCTCCATATGATCAAAATTCAAAAAATAAATGCTTTTTTAGCCTGATTTTCGTAACACATTACAATTATGAGAATTGAAAAAAATCATTGCAGGCAGGAAGGGTTCAATGGGGCTAAAAAATCGAGACCTCTAAAAGGCACATCTAAGGCACCTACTAAATGTACATACCTAATAATTTGGACGGGAGTTATGCGAGGAACAAACTCGAAAAATACGAAAAACCTATCAAAAAACCACTTTTTTGAGTCTGTGAGGGGGTGCAATGGAGCTAAAAATTCTGAACCTCCAAAAAGCACATATACGGGCCCAACTAAATATGCATCCCCAATTTCAAGTTCCTAGCACATTTTAGTGGGGAGATAGGGGAGCAACAGCCTTTTTTCAAGGTCAAAAGGGGAGAAAACCCTCATTTCTATCCCTTCTAATTGACTTAGGAGGCTGATTTTTGGATATATAATACAACTAAGTCTAACCGATCTCGAAATATGTGCCTTCAAAGTTGAACTGTTCTGACAGAAAATCGCGAATGCTCGAAACAAGGGACACCCCCCCTTCCATCACCTTCTGGGGTGAGGACTGAATTAACGACGATTCCTATACTAGATTACGTAGGGGAACTCACAAAAAAAATTCTAAGCGAAATTGAAAGACCAGAGTTACTTTTTGGATCATTTTGCCATGGAATGAACCCATAAGAAAAATCGACCAAAAAACTACATTTCTGAGAAAATCGCAACCCCCCCTCCCCCATAGATACATTTACGGCCTCTACCAAGTCCACATACCAAATTTCAACTTCCTAGCCCAGCTTGGTGGGGGAGATAGGGGAGGAACAGGCCATTTTCAAGGTCAACAAGGGGAAAACCCCTTATATCTTCCCTTCCAATTCACCCGGGAGGCTGATTTTTGAATATGTTATGCAACTTTGGATTTTCTATCGATTAATTCAACAAGGAAGAATTTTTGCGATTTTTGCCCCTCAGCACCCCCTCCGTCAAATTTGGGCACAACTGAATTTTGACCCGAGGTCAGCTTCACTTTAGAATAAAAAATGGCACGTCCATAGAAGCCTATTTTCAAAACCTGTCAGATTTTGGTCCGTACCGATGTGAGCAAATAATTTTTCAATTTCAAGACGAAAAAAATTAAAATAAATATCTGGCATGGCCAAAAAAATAAATTTCAAGAACCCACTTTGAGTTTAAATAGAGAGATCCTACAAATCAAATCATCAACCAAGTTCCTTGGATTAACATTTGATAGAAGACTCACGTGGACTCCTCATTTCCTCCAAATTAAGCAGCACTTGATGAAAACTTTAAATCTTCTTAAAATAATAAAAAATCCAAAATATAACCCCTCTCGAAATCTTCTATTACAAATTTATAGATCTTTGATCCGTAGCAAATTCGAATACGGTTGTCCAGCTTTTAAAAAGCTTTCTGAAA
>FIZR01002179.1:0-81392 GCA_900060175.1 Ferrisia virgata
AGTGTTTGATTTTAGATTTGAAGTTTTTGATCAAAAACTCGCGATGAAAGATGATTATAAAAGATTTTTAAATATACTTTGTTCATTTTTTTAGCCCCCGGGGGCAAAATTTTTCCGCAGAGCACTGATAGTCCACTCAAACAAGCTCATATACCTTACAACATTTTTCTCGAAAATTTTCGTTTTTTTCTTTTCTCGCAGAATTGAAGATTGATACGACGTTTATTCCTATTCCCTCAACTTCGAAAATTTTACCTAAATTCGTCTGTATTTGGTTAGGGTATTTTACCAGACGAAAATGCTCAAAAGCCTTCGATCGGAATTCCATTAATTTCTATCGGTTCGTTTATTTTTTTTTAATAACACGAATTTTTGACTCTCAAATCGCAGTCGAAACAACACGTAATTCTGTACAAAAAACTGAAATTATGTTTTTCACGACACAAATCACCAATGATATTTTATTCGCTCACAAAAAAAACATCATAATAAAAATCTGCATTAAATTTTCTTAGGGGAGTTACAGAGGTAAACATTTTATGAAAATTCCTGTACCCGTTTCACAAATGCAATCAACTTATGAACAGCTTTCAATATGACTTCATATTCTCCTCAATTTCGCTCGTTTTAATTACCTACTTACGTCATTTGATAAGAAGGAAACAGTATTTGTTGATAAGATAATCGAGAAAATATTAGTCTTTCGAATTTTGTTCCGATGTACAAATATGAATAAGAGCGAGCTAAAAAATACTAAAACGTTGCCTACAGAAAAAGAACGAAAGTATAAGCATTTTGCATTTTTAGGTCCTCAGATAGGCTGCACCTTATGAGTAACCTTTATCAGTATATAAATGGGTACTGAAACTTCCCGATCGAAAAATGCGATAAGGTATTTTTTTTTTATTAAAAACATCATCTACAAAATCGCTTTAATTATAAAAATTGCAGTCGACTGCTGATTTAGAACCCATGTTCGCACTAAAATTATCAAACAGAGATGGTACTACTTTCCGTGAAAAAAAAAAACAACGCGTTAATCGTGTAACGAAAAACACACGCACACCGTAAACCATCTCAACGTGCTCGTAGCATCGTTATTGATAAATTTCAACAACCGGCAATCGAAAAAAGAAAAAAAAAATTACTGTAAAATATCACTTACCGGCCCATTTTCCCATTTTCTTCAAATCCGGATTACCGCATATCGCTGGTGCTATGACTTGATTGTACAAAAAATTATAAATAATTCGTACAACCTGAACGGAAACGATAAGGGTACAAATAGTGCTAATGAAGTCGAACATGGTTACTCGGTATCCGAAATAATACAACGGTTTATAAATTTCAAAAGGGAGAAAGTCGGAAATACAAAATAACAATTGTATCGATATTGAGAAGAAATGGCAGTCGGTGACCGTTCACCGTATTTGATAGTAAGAAAAATATGGAATGACGAATGACTAGCAAAATGAAAACTGTTTAAGCATTAACGATTTCAACAATACGAATACGTAGCTCGCAGCCAACGGCATACGGTAATTTAGGATATCAATGTTATCGACGGTCGACGGTCGCCTTACGATTCGTAAATGCGCATGCTGGTTAACTCATCGAGTATTGGAGTACACTGTGTGCACATTGAGCCTTGACAATGGGAACTTTAAAATTCCTCCTCTTACGCCTCTTTCGGTGCACTTGTGTTTCGGAATCAAGAATTGCTCGTGTTAGCAACGTTACGTTTTATTTTTACAACCGTCAGCGATTCGGCATATCACGTGGTCTATATAAAATTTAATTTTTCATTCGTTTGAATACATTGGTGGTCACTTATGGCTGAGGAGTTTTGATATTGGTAGGTTCGATTTCATCCTTTGACCTGTGATAATTTTCTTTGTAAAATTATAATCAAATTAATATTATGATTTTGTGCAGGTGTAACAGTTTGAAAATTCAACATCCATACGATGACTAACCGTATCTAGGAAAATTTCCAGAAAGGTGTTTCACTGTCTGTGTCTGTACTCCTTTGGTCAAATTCAAATGAGTGACGTCATTTAACAAAATTTGATGATCTCAACACTTCAAAATCAATCGTGAAATGAATACTTGATTATAACTTCGTCGAAAGAAAAAAAAACTGAATGACTTCTTAGAATTTCTTAGCACTGAAGTTTTCCTATGAAAAGGATGAGAATAAATAAATTCATTTCTAAATATGCAAACGTATAACGATCCACTATAATGATAAAATGGAGTAAAAATGTTCTATGATCGCGATCTATTTCATTAATTAATTGCATTTCATTGATTTGGTGATCATTCTGTTTGTAAATATGCCATCAATTCATCATAATTCTGCCTAAGTTTAAAATACCATGAATGCTGGGTATAGGATGTAGTCCATAAATGTTCAAGCTATTTACTCCTTCATAACTACGTTTAGGCAAATATTTCTACTCGTGGTCTGAAGTATTGCAGTATGATTCAATTTGTAGGATAGATATGCAGATAGATACAGTAAATACTCGCGTCAATACGCCTTTATCATACAAAAACGAACGAAAATAATGATGCCATTAAATAGCGCTTAATGAGATAATGACAGAGTAATTAGTGTTTTTTCAAATCCATGATCAGATTCGTAATCCTACATCCTGTTTCTGAAAAATTCCATAATCAATGTGGTGTATATTTTGGTAGATGATGATTTCACTTATAGAGCCATGACAAAAGTAACTTTTCGTGCAGATTTAATCATTCATTATCCACCTATGCGTTTGATCGTTTCGTAAAAAATAATTCATCGATAATTTTCATTATTATAGAAATGAAATTGAAGTATAATAGAGTATTTTTTTTTTTATAGATCAAATGAATTAAATCCATTCTTATTACTTTGATAGCTCGAAGAAACCGTACAAGTTCACTGAAGTTAATCATAGTTCAATTTCCATTTCGAGAAATTAAAACTAGGGATGGAAAAAGGAGTGAATTTTGATTCTCGTTCTTGTACTTGTGCTCTCGAATCAAAATTTTTATTCTTGCTGATTTTGTTTTCACCTAGGATTTGTAATGTTCTTTATTTGGTTTGGTTTTGTTCTCTGTTCTCGTTTTTGTTAATTTTTACTTTTCAACTTGACCTAACAAATTTTTGAAAATTTCACTAAAAAACGTCAAATCAACGAAAAAATGAATGAAAACGAGAGTAAGACATTGAAAAAAAAGTTACTGAAAATGCGCTTAAATTAGAACAAATCGAGGAAATAACTACTGAAATTCAAAAAAAAAAAAAGAGAAAATAATTAATCTTGACTTTTCGTTGTTGTACTTTTAAATGAATTTTCAAGGTTGTGTCTCTTTAAAAATGGTAAACTTACATTCAGCGTTCTTGTTCTTTAATTACTCAACTTTGATGTTCTTTTTTTTCGTTCTTATTTCCTAAAATCACATTTTCCCTACATTTTTGATTCTCAGTTCTTTTTTCTTCTTCCATCCTTAATTAAAACTCAAAACACATATTTGAAAAGCCTCTAAAACACCCTTTCCTTCACGTTACTCCAAAAAAGATCATTTTCCACGATCAAACTAAGTATTGGTTGTATTTGTAATAAGAAATAAGACTATTATTTATGTAACGCTAGTGGCAACCCTACAGAATAAAAAATAAACTAAGCTAAAAGTGGTTTGTCTGCGTGACGTTTTTATCAACATGATAAGAAAAGAGATAAAAATCCATAAAAACTGTAAACTGAAAATAAAATTATGAAAATTGCGGAATACGGTATGTAATTTCTTTTAAATGTTCATATTTGATGTTATAAACCCGATTGATCCGAGAGAAAATTATTCAAGTTTATCGCATCGGACCCAGGAGAAACTTGACTTCAGAAACGATATTTTGGTGAGGAACGTTTTTCCAACATTTTTTTCTTTCATTTGGTTGAACAGAGTTTCAACTCCACCTAAATTCACTTTGACAAAATTCTCCTGCACCTGATTTCCCTTGTTTAGTCACCAACAAACCTTTATAATGGTATTCCTTATATATTTCAGACATTCTCTTTCATGCAGAGAGACCCAATTGTCATTCATGACTTTCATGTGTTCGCACAATGATGTAGATACGGCATACAGATAGATTATAAATTCGGAATTATTCAATCAAGAAGTTCATTAATGGTGCAAATTAAATGGATCGATGGATTCCGTATCACGTAACGTTACCAAGATGGTCACGGAAATGTTACATGTGTATTATATTCACCACAATATTCTTAATTGTTTTCGGACCTTCTTATTTTCGATGGATGTTTTATCATGAATCGGAAGTCAAAGGTGAATGCAGATTTCCTTTTTAAAATTTCTTCGCACTCGAACTTACCTTTGCGTAAATTATTTCAGATAATACCTGCGAACCTGGTGCTATATTTTTAAATTTACGCAAAGAAGCCGATAAAGCTAATGCAAGAGTGGATCACTATCCGGAGCCTACCGAAAAAAAATACGCTTTGTTTATTGGCAACGGATATTTTGGGATGCCTTTAAACGGCGATTTTTCACTCTACGTAAAATCCGGTCGCACGTTATCTTTACATATTCCTTACTATCCGGATGTCAAAGTGCAAATTCCAGTTCAATATGTCGAAGAAACTGGCGTACATTACACCAACGGAATTGCTTATATTGACAAATGCTACGATAATAAAATCCGCGCGACGTATACTTATTATGCTCACCGTACCGTACCATCTATTTTTGTGCAAGAAATTTCCGTCAAAAATTCGTACAGAGATAAATTCGTTTTTGATTTAGTCAGAAAGGGACATTCCGCTTGGAGTGGTTCTGTTTCTAAAGAGATAACGTGAGCGATTTCTTCAATTTTATAATGATTTTGTTTCCGTATCTGACATAATTAGTTATCGTTATAATAATAAATCATTCTACAGGATTTTTAACTTCGATAAAAAAGAAAGAGATGCATTTATTGTCATTACCGGAAGAGTCTTGGATCCTTTTACGGATAAAATTTTAATCGTATCTATTGTAACGAGTAAAATTTCCTCGCAATTAGAAGTAAGTCAATAAAATTTTCGATATGCCAATCTCTTTTCAAATGATTAATTACATATTCGTTTCGTGTTTAGATTCCCGCTGTGGAAATAGTTAAACTGAAAATATTAACCAGTATCGTTTATACTAGAGTAACCAAAGATCAATTTAATTTAAGAGTAGCAGAAAATGAGAAAAAAGCAATCGACGTAAGTTCATTATAATTCGGAGGTGTTTGTTTGATTAATTTTTCATTCAATAATTTCTTCGCAGTTTATGAAAACAACTTTAAATAAGTCGTACTTTGATCTCAAACAAGACCATATAAACGTTTGGAATATGCTATGGAATACTGGATTTTCCATCAGTCATTCCAAGGTATCTGGTGCTCTTAATGGAGATCAAATAAACGCCACTATTTATTACGTTTTGTCCTCGGTACCTGCTTTGTTCCACGAAGAAACTAGTTCGGTGGAAGTGAAATCTTTTGTTACCAATAGTTTGTCATATGTTGAGGGTTGTTACGGTAGCAACCATCATACGCTGTAAGTTTAGCAATTCTTAAAACACACTTCAAGAAAGAAAAAGATTTAATTTCTTTTTTTTTTATATAGAGAAGCTGAGAACTTATGGAGTAGTATGGAAACTATTGATGAAATAAATAGTATCGTTTCGTTATGGCTATTAACTTTAGAGAAACAAGTAAGTTCTCCTCTTTATACTTTAGAATAAAAATTTAGTAGATTTTATACGATGGATTTTTCAGGGCTGTTACAATTTGGTAAAAGCAGGAGCTGACGGTGTTATTCAAGCGATGGTCTTGAGCTTTGGTAGCTTTCGTTTTAGTAAGCAGCATTTAGAGTTCAACATGCATCCTAGTTTTTTACATAGAACTTACCATTTTAGGTAAGAATATACTTGAACGGTAGTGAATGAGTAAGAAGTGATTTTGTTATCATTTCGCTGATTATACGCTGTCAAAATGTTTTTAAAAGTTTTGTTTGCGATAAAAAGGATATTAGTCATTATTTTTAAACTTAGATAGGTATTTCTAAAAATTCCACTTTTAGAAAATAATTCATAAATTATATTTGATGTTTAAATTAAAATTCAAAAACTTCTTTGTTGGTTTTAGTAGGTGATCAATAATATTACGAGGAATTGAAATGTTTGATTTTATTATTTTAGGAGAATAAATTACGGTAATCAGACACATGTCAATGTTACCGTTGAAGTGGACGAAAACGACAAAGCTATTCTCAACGTAGCTTTAGATCGAAGCGACAAAACCTATTATGCTTGTGATGGTGGTTGTTTAGATAGCCCAGTTTCTTTGGGGTAAATTTTCAGAACTGTTTACTGTTTGTGAGAAATTACCTATAATTTATCCATTATATTTTTTACTTCTAGACAAGAACTTCTACAATTACCTGTTAAACTGACCAAACCTTTTACTGCCATTTTATACATAACGTCTGATAAAAAACATATGGAAGAATTACGACAAACTCTGCACGTTAAAGAAGTTGCTGAAGGTGGTTGATTTTTTTCAGACGTATTTTATACACCAAATTGTTTTATTAACGATGTTTTTTTTTCAAAGCTCCTGCTCAAGAACGTTCGTTAATCATAATGCATAAACACGGTCACCATTTAGGCGGTTTGCCTACTTTCTTTTGGGTCTCAATTTTCACTTTAATCGTCATATTTCATTTGTTCCTAATTAAATTAATATATAATGAATATTGGAATCAAGATAAATACAAACAAAAGTAAGTCGTACGATTTACAATCAGTGAAAGTCGTTCAATTGCTGAAAATCTTTTATATTATCATTTTAGGCAACAAGAAGGTCAGTCAAGGAGTGGCGTAAAGTACAGATTTTTGCATTAATCAAAATGCCTGCGAACCTGTGATTTTTTATTCCAAAACGCCATGTTGAAATTGGTTTTAACCAGCTAGTCCAAGTTCAATAATTAATTCATTTTTATGTTATGTTGCGTGTATAACAGCAATATTTTTAATTTACAGAATTTATATATTTTTTTCTTTAAGTTCTTCACTTGTTATTATATTTAAGGACATTTTCTTAAAATAGTTGCTTTAAACATTTGGTTTATTGTTTTGAAACCTAGTTTTATATTTCATCAAATAGTAGTTAGTGATATTAAACTTCATGATAAGAATTTGCATTTTTGTGTACTTATACATGTTTCGTCAAAAATTGTTGTGTACGTTTTAATTTGAATAAATTTCTTTTTTCATTTGTAACATTTTCAAATAGAATTTCATACTTGTAAAAGTTGAAATAGTAATGAATTACACGTTTATTTTTCTACAAAAAAAGTACACCAATAAATAGAACGGGAAAAAAAATAGTAGAAAGCTGGCAAACAAATATTATCAATATAAGAATAATAAATATTACACATGATAGATGAAACGACTAGTAACTAGATAACAATAGTTGCAAGTATTAAATTTACACATTGAAAAAAATCGTTAAAAATGTCTAGAAAAAAATACGAAAAAATAATAAAAGGCACATTTAAAAAAATAAAAATTCATGAGTAAAAACTTAAAATACAAAACGGTAATTGTTCTTTAGTAAAAATTAGCGATCAAAAAAAAGTACTTAAAAAATTGTTGGGCAGTTCGTCGTTGAATTTATTTTCCGATAAAAGCATAATTTCAGCAAAATGGAGTAAAAAGCCTAACTCATCAAGAGACTAGAATATGAAAGTAGAAAATCTTGTAAAATTTTCGTCTAAAAAAATGATAATTATAAAGTTTAAAATTGAAACCTTACATTACGACGACCAAATTAAATACGTATATAGTAGAACGTTCCCAACAACAAAACGGAAAGGAACTTGAACACGAAAATAAATGTTCGATCAAACATTCTACATATTCTGCAACATACCATTTTGTCGCATAATATCTAACCTGATAATATCCAGAGTTTGGTAAATGACGCGAAAATTCGGTCTAGAAACTGGTTTCTTATTCCAGCACGATTTCATGAGATCGTAAACACTCTGTGGAGTATTTTCAGGGCATTGAAGTACATTACCATCTTTAATGTATTTCACAACCTCTTGATGGGTCATACCGTAATACGGTTGTAAAGCGAATGAAAATACTTCCCACAGACAAACTCCAAAAGCCCATACATCCGATTCGATGGTATATTTGTTGTATAAAATACTTTCCAAAGGCATCCAGCGAATAGGTATGGCATCTTGTTCACCTCCTTTGTAGTAATTTTGTAAATACATCTTCTGCGATAAACCGAAATCGGCAATTTTTACAACCATCGCGTCGTTAATTAGACAATTCCTGGTGGCCAAATCACGATGCACGAATTTACGATCGGAAAGGTATACCATGCCGGCGGCTATTTGTTGGGCAATATTTAACAAATCCAGGGTGGTAAGTTGAATATCCTGAAATATTAAAAATAAACATCAGCGTAAATATTCGACAAAAATATGTACAACTTTTGTAAAATCTTTATTACTTGGAAAATGTTGCCATTTTCGATAGATCTGAGAATGTAATTACTAGGCGAGCAAGAACGTAAAAATTCACTAACGTCGCCTCGACCCATGTATTCGAATAATAAACACATAGGTTGGCCGACAGCACAAACGCCGAGTAGTTTTACGATATTTGGATGATCGAATTCCGACAATAAGCACGCCTCTCTTTCGAAATCAGATCGAAGATCATCGGTGGCTTCATTCTTTAACATTTTCACCGCAACTATTGTGAATTCTTCGCCTTTCAACAAACCAGGAGCTTTCGCCTGAAAAATCCATTGGTCACAGTTTTCAAATAAGAAAGAATAGAAATTGATTTTTCAATAAACTCACTTGAAAAACTCGTCCGAAAGCTCCTTGGCCTAAATCTCGAATATAAATAATATCATTTCTAGGAAATTCCAACTTTTCTAATTTTGGATTTAGACAAGCGCTGGATTTATGATAAGATTTATTATCTGGTAATTTTTGTAAATCTATGTTTGTATCCTAAAACATAATAACATAAATTTTAGAAAAAATCAACACAAAGTGTTTTGCAGGTGAGGATGGGATCAAAGCCACAATTAATTAAACGTACTTGGGTCGGTGTAGGACGATAGATGACCAGCTTTTTTCGACACATTCTATGACAAATAATTAAAATTGGAAACAAGACAAATATAATTAATATTCCGGAGGCGACTACAGTTATCAAGTATGGATATCTATAAAAAAGGTGTACAACATTTTCCCACGTATTGGCAACTTTTTCTTGTTTGATATATCCAGATGAATCTATAAAGTGAAAAAAGCATAGAATATTTATTAAACGACAAGCTCGAGCAGAACTTCGAAAATATTCGGGTTGTTATACTCACTACAAGCTGGAATATCACAATATTGCCAACGTATATCCGGATCTGCAGTATAGCACCAAGGAGACGATACCTCTCCACCAGCATTACGACAGTAATTTTCAGAATTTTGGATCTCTGGAAAAACCTTTGGAGGTCTTTCAAATTCATGTGGTGATTTAGAATCCCAGCGTTGACATGGTATTCCAGATTTGGTAACATTTTTAGTACCTTGATAATACCTGCCATTTCCTTTGATGCAATCATCTATGTAAGGAAAAAAATCAAAGTTAGCAAATTTATTCTAAAAATTAAATTAAAATTTTTGTGAAAAATTGTACATACAAGTGATTTCATCTTTTTTCATTTCTGTTAATTTTGCATAGGAACACGACGGCGATCGATGATTGAAATTATACTTGGGTAATTTATCGCAATTTGGTAAAGCAAAATGACCTCTAGAATTGAAATAAATGCCTTTTTCTTTATTCGCTAGAATAAGAGCCCAATCATTATAACAAAATAGGTCTCGAACGGCGATACAGTCTTCGTAACATAAGGGTAATCCAATCGGAGATCCATTTTCATAACCGCATTGAGGAAATGCATAGGTACACAATAGTTTCTTCAGGAAAACAGATAATATTATAACTGAAGTTCGAGATTAATTCGAATCTATTTTAAAATTATTACCTCAGCAGCTTGTCGACAAGGTTCCTTAAATCCTTCGATCATTTCTTTCCATAAACTCGAAACAATTTTTTCATTTTCATAACCACCCATATTTTGTTTGGAATTATTGAACCATACCTGAATGGAATTGTTCAAATACCCTTTACATGCTTGGCCATAGTAATAACTACACATGCCTTGAGGAGTTGACATGTTGTCACCTTAAGGAGAAAACACAAGATTATACCTATTTGTCGATATCAATATTAGTAATTCATACAACTTACCATAATATTCTGCTGAGCTGTGAAACACAACTAAGATGGAGGCGGTAATCAGAATTGGGAATATCATTGGGAACTTTTGCGCATTGTACTTTATCAATTTAAATACCACGTAACGAACCTATACCATAACAAAAAATACGGTTACTGGTTGATTAATGCGATTTCTTCTTCAAATATGCACGATAATACGAGAATAAAAATTTGAATAACAGATATAAAAATTTTTAACATTTTTCCTTTTTCTGAGATAATTATACGGATGATAACATTTCATGACGAATTATAAGACTCGATAATAAAATACAATTAATCCGAGTGTTAAAAGGTTATCATGAAGCACATCTCCGTATAAACAATACTAACAGATTTGAAAATATTATCATCTCTATTGGTCTCTCTCCAAAGGGATATTATTATAGGATTTTTTGAATATTTTATTGCACTTTAAATTTAAATTTATCGTTTTCCTTACAGTTCTGAAGGATAAACATTTCTTCAATGAGGCACAGTTGTACTCCTAGTATAGTACTACGTTGAAAATTAACGTAGAATTGAAGCAATAAATTTGATGTAAGCATCAAAGCAAAACGATAATATAAAATCTTGAATTTTCGACAACACTATAAAATATACGAATAAAATCTTACGATATGTTTTTATATGCTTGACTGATTTGAAGATTTTGAAGGTGTGTAGTGCGAACACTTCGGGAAGTACCGGTAGATAATTAAGTATTAGCCAATTATTCGAGTCTCAATAAAAATTCAGTTTTAGATCTCTTCTAGAGGGAAATTTAATTAATAAATATGACTACATTTCATAAGGAACTTGTTACCAAATTCCGAAAAAAACACCCGCATTTTCAAATTTCAATGAATCATAACCAAATCATAACAATTATTTAATTTTTTTGTTTACATTCTTATTTTTAATCAATCAAAATTTTCTCGCCTGGCGGAAAAGTCGCGTATTAAATCTTGGTGGCAGCAGTGGGGGTTGATAGGGGATATTTAGTCGTGCTATTTACATTAATTAACCGAGTCATGGCTTCGATTTCAAAATTTTCTGGAATAATTTCTTTTAAAATTTATTAATACAATTTGAAAAATAATTATAAACAGCTTGTTTATAAAATTAAAAAAACTAAAAGAATTTTTACGAAAAATAAAAATTTTTTTATTTCTTGATATTGTTAACAAATGTGAATAACTTTCAACCAATTCTTTCAGGCCATTTTAATTAATTCGGGCGGTTGTTTTTCCGGTTTCTTATCTGTCGAAGGTCTATCAACTGTGTTATGTCATAAGTATTAAAATAAAAGAATACGATCTGTGATTGATCTTAAGTTCAAACGGTCATTGTTTTAATTGTAGACTGCCTTTAGTCTTCATCTTCATGTCATCGCAGTTGCATTGATTATAAAGCCATGTTAAGTTTAAAAAGAAATATTGGTTTAAATAGAGCTTTAAAAGTTGTGTACGTCAGCCAACGATGGAAACAGTAAGTAACTTGTTTTATCTGCGAAAATCTCAAGTTCTATTATTAATATATTTAATTTTTTTAGTTCTGCTGTAGATGATTATCAGTTCATACAGCGGAGTATCGTTCCAACGCTTCATTTCCAAAAATCATTACCTCGTTTACCTATTCCAGAGTTGCCTAAAACTTGCAACAGGTATTTACAATCTCTCAAACCCATATTGACCAATGACGAGTTTCAAGCTACCGAAAATATTGTAAAGAACTTTCAAAATGAAGAAGGAATTCAGTTACAGAAAGAGCTCAAAGCGCAAGATGCAGCGAACAAGGACACAAGTTATATTTCCGAACCGTGGTTTCACATGTATTTGTGTGATAGAACACCTCTACCAATCAATTACAATCCAGCGTTAATATTTGTTAACCAGGGAAATAGTTTTTACGATAAACAGCTTATCAAGGTGTCCAATTTGATTATATCATCGTTGAGGTAAATATTATTCTGGACTCTTTTTATTCAATAAATATTTGTTTCTTTATGATGAACTTGATACGTTTCGTCTCAGATTTTATAAATCATTAAAAAATAATATCTTGGAACCCGAAGTTTTTCATTTAAATCCGAAGAAAAGTGATACGATGAAGTTTCGCAGAATAACATCTTTATTACCTTCAGCTATTAGTTGGTACGGTGCTTATTTTTTTAATGTAAGTAGAGTTGTGTTCTAATTGTGTTATGTAGAATGTTCGATTAATCCGATGTTTCTGCAGGCCTATCCTTTAGATATGGTACAATACTCTCATTTATTTGGTAGTACTCGAATTCCAGAACTCGGAAAAGATCGTTTATTTCATCAAGATCATCGTAAACATATCGTTGTCATAAGAAGAGGACATTTTTACTCAGTTGATGTATTAGATGATAACGGTGCGGTACAAATGGTCCGAGGTGTTTGAATTGAAAAATATGATTATTCGAATGTTTATCTAACTGCTGATTTTTATTTCAGGTGACATATTAAGCCCTGAAGTAATTCTATCTTCAATTAATGCTGTCTTGAGTGATGATGTCACTCCAGCGGAACACCCACTGGGTGTTTTGACCACTGCCGAGAGAAATTCATGGGCTGAAACTCGCAAACATTTGGAAAATATTGGAAATGCGGCATCATTGAATATTATAGATACTAGTTTATTTGCTGTTGCCCTAGATGATCCAATTTCTGAAGCACCAAAAGACATTTGCAAGTGGTTTTTGCACTCTGACGGTGTTAATAAGTGCGAATTCCTTTGTTTTATATTTTCCTTTCCTATTCAATACAATCAGGAATATTTAAATGATATTTGTTGCGAATGTCTTCAGATGGTTTGATAAATCATTTACTCTTATATGCACGGGAAATGGAATAGCTGGATTGAATTTTGAACATTCTTGGGGCGATGGTGTCGCTGTGCTCAGATATTTCCAAGATATCCACAAGGATTCCAAAGAAAAACCAAAAGTTACCGAAAATACTGAAACTGTCAGTTTACCGTCTGGACAAAGTCCAAGGAAATTAAGTAAGAATTACAAATAACCTCCGATTATTATTTCAACTTCTACATGTTGAACTATTTTGTTTTTTTTTCATTTAGGTTTTATTATCGATGATAAAATTAAAAGAGAAGTCGATCATGCTAAATCTTCGTTCAAAAAAGTCTGTGATTCGTTAGATTTGAATGATATACTTTATGATATAGGCAAGTCTCAATGTAAGAGGTTTAAAGTTAGTCCTGACGCAATTATGCAATTGTCTTTCCAAGTATGTTATTATTTTTAAAAAATTCATGTAAAACTGATATCATTTCGTGTCAATTTTAATATTTCCTTTTTTTTAGTTGGCGTATAATAATTATGCAAAAAAAACCGTCGCCACATATGAATCCTGTAGCACTGCTGCATTTAAACATGGCAGAACTGAAACCATAAGACCTTGCACTATGGAAACTAAAGTATGCTCCTTAAATTTTTACAGAGTTTTACTCTGTTTGAAATTTATTTTTGATTTTATCGAAAATATGCGTAGAAATTTTGCGAAGCTGTTGCTGCCAAAAATGTGAGCAACGAAGAATTACGAAAAATAATCAACGAATGTTCCAAAGTGCATGGAGATTTAGTCAAAAATGCAGCTATGGGTACGTCTCGTTGTAAAGTTACACTCGAGTTTTGGGTGTATATATTTCATTTTACAATTAAAAATTAATTTTTATCTTAGGTCAAGGATTTGATAGGCATCTTTTCGCTTTAAGAAAATTGGCTGAAAAGAAAACCCCAACTTTACCCGCTATATTTAGGGATCAGAGTTATCAAAAAATAAATCATAATATTCTGTCGACCTCAACGTTATCTTCCGAAGTTGTATTAGGAGGTGGTTTTGGTCCAGTTGTTCAAGATGGTTTTGGTATCGCGTAAGTCTTATAATCATAACACGCTTTATAGTCAACATTTCGTTGAATTCTAAAAGAAATATATATTTTGTTTAGTTACATGATCAGAGATGATGGTTGTGGTGTTGTGGTAACTAATTACAACAAACAGACAGATGGATCAAAATTCAGAATCTGTCTAGAAGACAGTTTTAAAACAATTCAATCAGTATTAAATAATAGCTAATGGCTTCTGATACAGAATAAATAGCGCGTCGTGGTAACATGTGTTATTGGGTGTAATGGTACGTGGGATTTTCAAGATGTAGTGGTTAAAAGTAACGATAGCTCTTGAATTTTAATGGGTCATATTGTTCATTAGTAGAATTATTTTATTTTCATTCAATGATTTAAAAAAAAAATAACTTTGTGCATTATCAGAAATTTTTAAGAATGAGGCATTCCCGAGGATGCTGCTGTTTCCAACAAAATTGAAACTTTTTTGTCTCCGTTTTCTCTTCTTTTATAAAAAGGATACTCCATGGTGTGATGAATTCTTGTGATCAAGAAAAGTATTGTTAGATAATTACATTTTAGTTTTTTTACCCTTAGAAATAATTTAGTAAATTTGAAATTTGTTTTGTTTTATAATAATTTGAAATATGTATCTATCCAGTACTGAATAAATACATCAAACAATTAATGTGAAATTGTCCTTTTATTATATCATTGTTTCGACGTGCAAGAGATATGACATAATGAAACAAAATTGATGAATCGTTTTTAAAATATGAGTACTTACTACCTACATAATGAATCTAATTTGATTATTTCGTTATCTTGAAAATGTTTACGTAGCAATATATGAAAACGATCGAATAAAATGGTGGAAAGTTTAAAGGGTAAGTTACTGATATGTAAATTATATTGTAATGATACTGTACAATTATACAGGATTAATTAAGTGTAGAAACTACATTTAATGGTAGTTTGTTGAACCTCTTTTCGTGTTCATATATTTCCTGCATTTTCAAAATAAAAAAATTTCATAAACTTGCATGCAGTCCGTGAATTTATGAATCTTGAAATACTGTTGATTGAAATGAAACAATAATCATTCCTTGACATTTTATTCGTTTTTGTTGTTACTGTTTTGAAAAGTGATTCATTAAAAGCTTTTCTTTATCTACAAATTTTTTAATTCCCTAACATATAGCTACCGTAAGCATAAAAAAATATGATAACGACTGAAATGTTCGGTAAATTCTAAACGAATACGTGGTTTTCGTTGAAAGTTGCTGTGATTAATATTTAGTATTGAATATTCGAGGAAAAAAGTAGAACAATATTGACCAGTTTATTTCATTTTCGTTTCCCCTTTGATCCATGTTACATCTATTTTATTTTATCGTGTATGAAATTGAGTGAACGAGAAATGATCCTTAACTTATTTGAAAAAAATAAACTATTACGTATAAATTGTTATTATCAATATAATTTTTATTTTAAAAAATTTGTTACACACACACGCTAAACATCATATGTACATTTTTATATTTGTGATTAAAAGTTCAAATAATAATAAAATTGTACATAACTCTTTGATAAGGAATTTTCTAAATAACCATTAAATAGGTACATAGGTAGTAGGTGTAGGTACCTGCACATGCGTTTATATAAAAGTTGTTTTTTCAGAAGATAATCTTCTTGTGTAACTCAGCAATTCGGTTGTAACAACTTGTTTATTAAATACAAGCCAAATACTATATACTCAGATTAATATTAAAATCTGACTAATATTCTTAAACATGCGTTGTGTTAAAGTGGATATAAAAAATAAAAGAACTATACTTGCCGATGAAAAAATTCCTGAAAGAGAAGCCGATACAGATGTTATTGTCAAAGTGGCGTATGCTGGATTTTGTGGAACTGATTTGCATATCATTCACGTAACATATTCATCTATTTCTATACGGTAATCGTGAATTTGTTAACTGGACAAAGACTAAATCTATGTACTTATTTACAGGGAGAATTTGATGCTCAAGATGGAGTTACCTTAGGTCACGAAATCGTTGGTACTGTTGCTGATATTTCAATGAAGTATGTACATTTGGTAAAAGGTGATCGAGTTGCTGTTAATCCAAACATGTGAGTAAATAAACGATTGTAATAAAATAATTACATTGTAAGCTTATCAACAAAAGTCGAATTAATTGTATATTTCATAATATTATAGGAGTTGCGGAATTTGTGTTCCTTGCAAACGAAAAAAAAATAATTTCTGCGTCGAGGGTAGTTTGAAGCATACTATAGGCATAGCGAGTAATGGCGGCTGGGCTGAATATGTCAAAGTTCATGTTTCTTTGGTTACAAAAATACCTGATACGGTTTCGCTAAACCAAGGTTCGGAACATTATTTTATTTTATTTTTTAATTTTATAGCGCATATCTTAAAATTTACGTACTTCTGAATTTCAGCCCTTTTATGTGAACCTTTATCATGCATAATTCACGGATTAGACAAACTTCATGATCTAGATATGGGTTGCAATATACTTGTAATTGGAGCTGGAATCATAGGTCTTTTGTGGAGTTGCTTGTTACACGCCGTAGGACACCGGAAAGTAACTGTTTTTGAAACAAACATTAATCGCCGCCTACTTTTGTCGAAAGCAGGTTTGAAAATCATATAATTTCAATGATCAATAGATATCTTCTAGTACCTCATATCTTTTTATCTTATTTTGCACCCATAATAGGTTTAGAATATAAATGCACATCGCAGCAAGAAATGTTGCAAGAAAATCCAAATTTCAAAGTAGATATTTGCATCGATTGCAGTGGAAATGCAGAAGCCATGCAAGCAGCTATTCCTTTGATTGAAAATGGTGGCACATTTTTAATATTTGGCGTAGCTCATCCTGAAAGAACATTGACGTAAGAAAATTTATGATCCGATAGAAATCGTCATATTACAGCAATAACATTCAATTCGAGTGTAAAAGTGCCAGTTTATATTCCGCATTTTTGTTACAGGATTAATCCATATAAATTGTTCTTTAATGAAATAGCTGTTTTAGGAGTGAACATAAACACTCCTAATTCTTTCGAAAGAGCGATGTCGTATCTCGAATCAATGTCAAAAACGTTTGTTATTTATGTTGTTTATTTTTTTTGCACGAACTAAAAAATATCGATTTACTTTTCGTATTATATTTTTTTCAAAATAGGTATCTGAAAATAAAGAATCTTGGGATCACAACATTTTCTCTAATTGAGCATGAAAATGCATTGAAGGCGTTTCAAAGTGGTTCATTTACGAAAGTACTGTTTGAAGTTTAGCCGCTGAAAACCAAAACGAAAGATAATTAGTTGAATAACGTAGCTATAACAAAGTTAGGGTCACTCTTACAATTGTAACTTGAACCACTGATCAGACTATCAACTAGACCATGCTTTAAATCACGAATTTTTTTAGAACTTTTATTTTTGCTGCGCATCCATTTTATGCTGTTATTTGAATTTTACGTGAAGCACTCAGTTCGAATTTTAAACCTCAACATATTCATAGTTCCAGCTGTTATCTTATGAAATTGGAAGTATCGGAAATCTTTAATCAGTGGTCTAAACCGCAGTTCAATTACTTTATGGATGAAGTTCGACTGTAAGCGTGACCCTTAGCGATCAATGAGTTGATTGGCGAATAAGTATGCTAAAGTAACGTTTACCTAATGTATTGTATATGTAACCAGTATTTTTTTCAATGTCATTAAAATTTATTCTATCAAAGTTGTGACCTTGTGAAGAAAATTAAAATTTTTTTTCAATCGCTTATCACGTTATCACTTTACAGAACATTATGTTACAACGTTTATTTTCTACTAAAGCACTGTGTGGGAGAGTTTCTTTTTAATCTTAAAGCTTCGTCATTATACTACTAAACAAAATTTAAGTGCCTAATACCTATATCTTAAGGTACCTACATATGAGTGGTTTGTTTTTTTTACTTGAATTGATATCGGTTTAATTTTGTTATTCATTTGCTTGAGTAAATTATATTTCAACTTACTCGTATACTATCTCCTTAGATCCTGTACATTTATATACATATATATTTTCGATAAAATTACAGTAAGTACTCAATTAAGTTGGTTTCATATGTTGATGAATTATTGATTAGATGTATACCTGTTACTTATCTCTATTTTATAACATTTTAAACGTATGTTAGGCATATCATATTACTTATCACGATTTTCACTCATGAAAAGTATATCACTAGCTCACCACCCGTGTGATGTGTACACAATTGAAAATAAATAAACGTAAATTATCGATGAAATTTTAGCGTAGTTGTTTAATAATCGTGCCACCGAAACGAGACTTTTTTAAAACTTCTATCTAGGCTACAAATTTACTCTTTTCGTGTTCAGACAAAATGAATTGCGTTAAAGTGGATATTGGAAATAAACGAACAATTTTCACAAAAGAAGAAATTCCGAAAGCAGAAACTGATGCAGATGTAATTGTCAAAGTAGCTTATTCTGGATTTTGTGGAACTGATTTGCATATTATAAAGGTAGGTTACTCTATATCTACGGTGCTACGTGGTATAAATAACATCACCCCTGATTTTTGTTTATTTAAAAGGGAGAATTTGCAAATGCCAGAGACGGAGTTATATTAGGGCACGAAATTGCTGGAACTGTAGTAGATGTGTCGGAGAAATACCCTCATTTAAGGATAGGTGATCGAGTAGCGGTTAATCCTAATCTGTAAGAATCTACTTCAAATGTCTCGTTTGGAAATTTTTTAAACATTTATATGATAATTATTTAGTTAATCAACTTAAAAATTTATGTATTTAAATATCACAGAAGTTGCGGGATATGCGTTCCATGTAAAAGGTTACGAAATAATTTCTGTAAACTAGGAGGTTCGAAACAAGCAATTGGTATTGGTCAAAATGGTGGCTGGGCTGAATATGTCAGAGCTCATGTTTCTCAGGTCACCAAAGTACCTGATAATCTATCACTCGATCAAGGTTAGTATTTATTTAAAAAAAAAATTCTCCATTATGATAATTGGATTGCATAAGTATTTTAAAAATTTACTTTTCTGTAGTTGCTTTATGCGAACCATTATCGTGCATCATTCATGGATTAGATAAATTACACGATCTGGAAATGGGTTCCAATATATTGATAATTGGAGCTGGAATTGTAGGAATGTTATGGAGCTGTTTATTACATGCGCTGGGCCATCGAAACGTTATCGTTTCTGAACCAAACCCTAGTCGTCAGAAAGTATTGACAGAATTAGGTAGGCATCTATTTATGAAGTGAATTTCCATTACTTTTCCCGTTCCACTAGCAAATTAAAATGAATGGTTATTTTAATTTTAGGGCTGGGATTCAAATGTATGGCCTGGAAAGATATCCTTCAATATAAACAAGAAAATCCAGAATACATGGTTGATATATGTATTGACTGTAGTGGAAATACCGATGCCATGCAAGCAGCTCTTCCATTGGTTGAAAATGGTGGTACATTTTTAATATTCGGAGTGGCAGCTCCAGAGAAGTCAATGACGTAAGTAATTTAAGACTATAGATGCATTTTATTAGAATCATGATTTTTACCATATTTGATTTGAATTCTTTGCTTGATTTTTGCATGTACCTTCATGTGTATGCAGAATAAATCCTTTCAAACTGTATTCTAATGAAGTAACAATTTTGGGCGTTGTCATAAATACACCAAATACTTTTGAGAGGGCTGTATCGTATATTGAATCAATGTCAAACACGTAAGTACCTGAGGTTTTTTTTAATATAGGAAGGAATGATAGGTGCATTACATACATTCGTAACCTGAAAAGTCTAATTAATTTTGAATTGATAAAAATACTGAAGTTTAATAAAATGTTGATCCTCATCTTATTTACGTATTGCAGGCATTTGCAGATAGACAAACTCGGAATTGGAACTTTCACTTTAAATGAACATGAAAATGCTGTCAGTGCTTTTCAAAAAGGTTCATATACGAAAATTATGTTCAAAGCTTGAAGAAAAGAATTAGACTTAATTTTTGAATGTTTTAATAATCGCTTTGCTTATATCATCTGCTGGAGCTATATTTAACATTAAAATTGTATTATTATTATATATAATGTAAGCTAGTGCATGTACTGATATTATGCAGCATGCACCTTGTTTAAATTTTCATGATGAATTAGACGATATTAAGAATTTTATCAAATAATTACCATACTATGAATATATGCATTCCTATGTTGATTCTTCAAAAATATTCAATAAACTTTTAAGAAAATTACAGTGTCTCTTTAAAACTGAAAATAAGGACTAAATTAAAGGTTTCTGCTGTCTGTTCATATTCACGTTCATTAAAACATCAATATTTACGTTTTTCTATTGTTGAATTCTCATTTCAGTGAGTGAGCTTTATGCCTTATGCCTACGGCCATAAAACTATGATGAATTAATAAAATAAAAATATTGTTAATGAATGTCGAAAAAAGGACAAAAAGAAATGAACCATATGAAACTATGAACCGAACCAATTGTGGTCAAGTGGTCGAGTACCAACTACCAAACAATCAAAATGTCTTTTATTGGTCAAGATTATTGGTTGCGAACTCTACAGGAACTCTAACATAACTTTTCTTTCAACTTCTTGCTTGGTATTCTTCTTCATGAGTGTTATCATTTTAGCGTCAACTTCAGTCAACTTATCAATTATCAACATTCTTTAAAAAAATAACCAAGTTTCTGTCATCTGTAATTGTCTGAAAAAATAGTGAAAATGTGTATATTTTTAGCTTGTAAATTAGAAATTATTTGATATTCGATAATGTTTTCTACGAAGACGTGGAATTTCTAATCTTGAGATTCACGTAAACAAGAAATGTCTCGTCCACGAACCGCCGATGAGAATTCATTGAAATTATTTGAGTTCCTTCAAAATGACTTGAAAAGCTTATCAATTGAAACGAAGAAGAAGTTTCCTCACATAAAAGAAGTAAATTAAACTTTATCATTTAAAATAACTATCATATTTTATCCATACCATCCGTAAAATATTTTGTTATAAATGACGATGGCATTATCTTCAAGTGTCAGGTTACCATTACGTGATTGTTAATTGATTTGCATTATAATTAGGCATGTGAAGAAAGCATTGTAAAGTTGAGAGATGCTTCAGTAAACTCACAAATTTCAATTTATCACGTAACCAACCAAATATTGTACCCAATAGTTCAAGGATGTGAAACGAAGGACCAAAAAATTATTAAAGTAAATAATAAATTTTATCGAAGCAATAAAATAGTTATTAGTTTTGATCATAGTGTAACAATTTTTTCCTTTTTTTTAAAGTTATGCCTGGGCATGATACAAAAACTAATCACACAACAAGCTGTGGACCACAAAGGAGCTAGATTCATTACTAATACGTTATGGATGTTGATGGAAAATGGTACTGAAGAAGTAAAAGTGCTTCAGAGTGTTACTCTTCTACTTACCACGAATAGTGTTGTTCACGGAGACATTCTTGCCAAAGTGTGTACTCAATTTTTTTGTTTATCGAAGCTCGAAATTCATACGATTTGCGTTACTACTTGTGTTTTTTTTCCTCAGAATTTGGTTTTATGTTTCCGATTATACTTTGGGAAAGATCCTATAGTTGTGAATACCGCTGAAGCTACGGTCAAACACTTGGTATCGTTAGTTTTTGATCGGGTTTTGACCGAAGATGAGCAGTATCAACCTAATTCGGATTCTCAAGTCAATTTAGAAGAATTAAAAGTTCCTAGTAATGTACCACCGAAAACTTTGCGAAACTGCGCCGCTGACGCTTATCTTATGTTTCAAGTAATTATATTAGCTACATTTTAAGATTTTAAAACATTTATATATTTCATTCGCGCGTAATTATTCCAGGATTTGGTTCAGTTGGTGAATTCAGATCAACCTTTCTGGTTAACTGGACTTACGGAAATGTCGAAAACATTTGGATTACAACTTTTGGAATCAATGCTAGTGAAATTTCCTTCTGTATTTTTCAAAGTATGAAAATTTCGTATTGTTAGTTAAAAGATAATCACTGGTTTGGTGTAAATTTTCAAATATTTTCAGCATCCGGAGTTCAGCTTTCTACTGAAAGAGCGTGTTTGCGCCCTCGTCATTAAATTATTTTCGCCGAATATAAAGTTTCGTAACTATGGACCAGCGTTGAATGCGCACCAATCTGGATCTTTTGACAAACCATGTTTCTCGATTAGTATTAGATTACTGCGCATAGTGTTAACGCTCGTTGAAAAATACCACAATATTTTGGTAGTTTTTTCATTTTTAATTTTCAAAAATAATCTTCAATGAAACCATTATTTACTCGTGTCTAAATATTTCCAGGTTACGGAGTGCGAAATATTTCTGTCGCTAATTGTGAAATTTGTTGATCCGGATAAGCCAGCTTGGCAAAGGGCCGCAGCCTTGGAAGTGTTATTCAAGATGACCGCACAACCTGAACTATTATTATCGTTTTGTGAATGTTATGATCTTAAGACCCATTCTACTAATATTTTTCAAGATATTGTTAATTGTCTGGGAGCCTACGTTCAGTCGGTTTTTCTAAACCCTCAGTTAGCACCTAGTGGTCTCTGTAAGTTGAGTGATACACTTCTAGGTAATTCGAAAAATACAGCATTACGATAATTCTCCGTATTCTAGCTCATCATCAAATTCATGGCCAACCTCCAGCTACATTAGGAGGTATTCCAATGGGTGCTGGAATTTCACCTCAGCCAGGTTTTGTATCTCGAGGAATGTTTTTGCCTATTTACGACTCGTTTGTCGTCGGTCAAGCTAAAACAATTATGTAAGGAAGCATATTCTTTTACGGTAGTACATTTGAAAATTTTAAAAATAGACTTCGTTACAACAACACGGTCGATATTTACAGTTTGGAGTATACCGATAAAGTAGAACCACCTAGTGTACCAAATGGACACGGTTTAGCAGTAGCTTTTGCCAGTTTCTTAGAGATAGTTCGATCGCTTGCATCAATTTTGGAGAAAACGCCATTTTTGCAAAATTTCAAAAGAACACCCGACGATAAAGAAACACCTTCGTCGAAAGAACCAGAGAATAATAACACTAACAATAATCATGTTCCTGAAAAAGAGAAAAAATTATACTGCCAACTAATTAATTCAAGTTGGTGTGGAATACTTTCGGCACTTGTACCATTGGTCGAAGGAAGGTGTGATATAAAAATTTCATAGCTTTAGTTGTTTATTTTTAGATTAGAAAATTATATATAATTTTTTGCTGGTTTAGTACGGACGAATTAATAACAGAGAATATCCTTAAAGCAATGCAAACGTTAGCAAGTTTAGCTGGCCATCTAGAGTTGAACACACCTAGAGACGCGTTCATAACTGCAATTTGTAAAGCTTCACTTCCGCCTAATTACGCGCTTGCTGTTCTAAATACTTTTGCTCCAGCAATCGGTAAGAAAAAGTAGTTCAGCGAACGAAATCGTTTATTAAATGAATCGAATAATACTGAATTTTATGTGGCAGGAAATGCAAACAGCAATGGATTTCAGATGCAAGATGGTAATCCTCATTATACTTTGGGTTCTTATGGTAATAATGAAATGGATTATAAACAACAGGTTGTCGCTGTTGGCACTCCTTTGCCTTCGGCTTCGTTACCTCAAGGTATTTAATTTCCAGAGATTTTCTAATAATAAAGAAAATAAACTGAAAAGGTTAATTTTTCGAAGGTGTTCAACAAGGTCCAGTTATGTTGACAGCGAAAAATCTCCAATGTATGAGAGCTCTATTAATCTTTGCCCATTGTCACGGATCAATTTTAGGATCTTCTTGGCAGCTTGTTTTGACAACAATACAGGTTCTTGAATATAGATTTTTACAACGATAGCATAGTCCAATAATTATCTTTTAACGTGATTCGTTTGTTCGCAGCATTTGGTATGGATTCTAGGTTTAAAACCTTCTACTGGAGGTAGTTTAAAAGCTGGTCGTTCGTCAACTGACGCAAATGCTGTAATTACAACTGCAGTTATGGCAGACTTACCGGTACTATCAGCTATGCTGAGCCGTCTATTTGAATCGAGTAAATATTTAGATGATGTGGCATTGCATCATTTGATCGACGCCTTATGCAAATTATCTCACGAAGCAATGGAACTAGCATATTGCAATCGAGTTAGTTGAATATTTTAATTTATGTAATAAATACGCGAATTGATCGTTTTTATTTTCAAGCTATTTGATATTTCAGGAGCCTTCATTGTTCGCTGTAGCCAAATTACTAGAGACTGGATTAGTAAATTTACCCCGAGTCGATGTATTGTGGCGGCCTTTGACTAATCATTTGCTAGAAGTTTGTCAACATCCACACATTCGAATGAGAGAGTGGGGAGTAGAAGCTATAACATATTTGGTGAAATCCGCATTGCAACATAGTTATCAACCATGTTTACGAGAGAACCAAGTAAATGGATTTCATACTTCAATTTTGTCTCGACTACTTGTGTATTTAAAACATTATTTAATTTCATAGAAGTTACAAACATTATTATTATCTCCTTTGGTGGAGTTATCATCTGTACCACATGGCGATGTTAGGCAAAGACAGTTGGAATGTGTTTTACATATTCTACACAATTCTGGGGAATTGTTAACTCACGGATGGCCATTAATTTTGAATATTGTCGGAGCTATATCTGAACAGCACAGGTATTTGATTATTTTGGTTGAAAAAAAAAAAAAAAAACAGATTTTAAAGAGTTACTAATGAAAAAAATCTTTATTTCAGCGAAAATCTGATCAGAATAGCGTTCCAATGTTTACAATTAATCGTTACCGATTTTTTACCATTGATGCCATGGCGTTGTTTACCGTTGTGCTTAGAAACAACATCAAAATTCGGATCTCAGCCTCAAGAATTGAATATTTCTCTAACAGCGATTGGTCTTATGGTGACTATTTTCTCAAATTAAATATAATCGATTGGTATAAAATTTAATTCGTGATCTTATTATGTGTAGTGGAATATTGCTGATTATTTCTTTCAAAATCGGGAAAAATTGTGTCAGTGTTTACAATCAGAAACGCAAATATTTCCCGAATGCCCCGGTAACGCAGAAATGCCAGCTTTTGATAAACTTTGGATGTGCTTGTATACGAGATTAAGTAAATTATTGAATCATAGTGTCGAAGAAATTTTGAAAAGATATTAGTTTTACAAAGTGTATTCCTCAGGTGCTTTATGCGTTGATCCGAGACCCGCTGTACGTAAATCAGCCGGACAAACGTTATTTTCCACGATTTCCGCTCATGGAGGGCTGCTCAGTCCAAATACTTGGCATTCAGTTTTATGGCAGGTAGGTACAAACTTAAAGGAAATCAATAAATGTTTGATAATTGTAAATTATATAAAAATATATTTACGTGTATGAAATGTCTGTTTTTTTTTTTTCAGGTTTTATTCCCACTATTAGACAAAGTCCGAAGTATGTCGAGTAGTGCTAGCAATAAGAAAGTTGACGCTGGAGGCAGTATATTAATTCATCATTCCAGGAACACAGCGCAAAAACAGTGGGCCGAAACTCAGGTACGTTATTATAATTATTTTTAATCATGTACTTCAGTACTCGTATTAACATTCATTCATCTTTGGTAGGTGTTAACTTTAACCGGAGTGACCAGAGTGTTCAATACCAAACGACAACTTTTAAAAACGCTTGGTAATTTCACCAAAGCGTGGTCTCTACTTTTAGAATTCATCGAAAACGCAGCTCTTAGCGGAAATAATGAAGTAAAATTTTCTCGACTTTTATATACATATTTTTCAAATATTCGATAAGAATATCTTAACCACGCTGAATTTTCCGTCAGGTTTCATTAGCCGCGTTACGTTCGTTTCAAGAGATGTTGTTTTGTAACGAAAAGATGGGCGCTGAAAACGAAAAAGAAACATTACCCGCCGATATTAACCGTAAAGAAATTTGGGACGCTGCCTGGAAAGTGTGGCTTCATATCGCTATGGAAAGTTTGAATAAATCAAACATGGAGAACGATTTGGACTATCCGCTACAGTCTTTTTTGGCCGCTTTGATTCAGATTTTCCCATCGGTTTTTCAGCATATACATTCCAGGTATCGGACGAGAAAACAAGCAAAATGCAATTAATCTCAGATTCTCAAAATCTCTCAAAACATCATTGATATCTGTGAAAAAATTTTAGGGATCGAAACATTTCCCTCACCCCAACCCCTCACTTAAAATGTCGTGGAACGTTTTTTTTTTTTGGAAAAAAAATTCTGTATTCAAGTTTATTAGAAAACAAATCGTGATATTTATACAAATGTTGAATTTTTCCCAAACTTTTTATCCCTTAGAGGGGGAGAAACTGACAAAAGAAAACTTTAAATTGCAAAATTTTTTTGGACTGAGCCCTTTTTAAACATTTAAAAAGTGCTGAAAATGCGTTTTTATCAGAAATAATGGCTAATACGCTAAAAATGAATAAGAGTAATGCTGTTCAGCGTAAAATTATATATCAAATTATGTCATTAAAATTTTGGCTGAGGAACATAATTGCGAAATTGCGGGCATGGGCGCATGGGAGTAAATGGTCAAAATGCGAACGGGAGGTTTGAACGAAAAATAAACGCTGGATTCGTATTCAACGTGTCTAAATTAGTCGAAAAGCACTCCTTTTCTAATTTTCTAATCCACTTTCAACGTGAGAAAAAATTGCAATTTTTTTCAAAGAAGTCAATTTCAAGTACAGCAGCAACTTTCATATCAATACCAAAACACAATTTATAACGAGACAGTTTTGAAACTTTGTATATTTACTATTTGTGTCGATATAAAGTCATAGGAATGTCACATCAAACTTTCGCGTCCTCGATGTGGGGACCAGGGGCACCCCCTCCGCCAAATTTGGGGCAACACGTAGGCTGGTGATACTGGTTTCGTTTTCGCACAAATCTAACTACCTGAGTACGATAATGAAGCCAGGTTCATTATTTGACCTCAATTGACACCTTGTATTGCTACTGGTGTAAAATTTGGTGGTAACTCTATACTAAAACAAGGAGGTATTAATTGAGGTCAAATAGCGAATCTGACTTCATCATCGTATTTAGGGAGTACGATTTATGTGTAAACGACACCAATATCACCAACCTAGGTATTTGCCCCAAATTTAGGGTAGAGGGTGCTCCTGGGCCCCAAAACGAAGTTGTGAAAGATCGGTGTGACTTTGAGTGGATTTCGACCAATCCAGGCACGCTAAATACGAATCCAGCGTTTATTTTTCGTTTGAATCTCTCGTTCACATTTTGATCTTCAACCCCTAAGCGTCCATGCTCACAATTATACAAATATGTTCCTCAGTTTAAATTTTAATGACGTAATCTAATATAAAATTTCACGCTGAAGAACTTTACTTCTATTCATTTTTAACGTATTACCCATTGTTTCTGAAAAAAACGCATTTTGAGCATTTTTTAAGCTTTTAAAAACATTCAAAATCTCAAAAAAAAATTTTTAATGGAAAAAAATATTACTCGTTAAAACGTATACTTTGATGAACAAAAATTTCATATTTTTTTAGAAATATGCAACGATGTTTTGTGAAAATTTTGAAAATTTGAGATCAAGGGCATTTCGCTTATTCTTATTCGGGAATGCCTTTCGATTTCCACAGTTGACAATACCGTTTGGTGATAACGAATTACTTTCATTGCAGATTTACGGTATCAGATTTGGAGAAACTGTGTGGTGTTTTAGAAGCAGCTTCTGATGTACCTATTTATGGAGAAAATTTATCTTGTTATTTACCTACCTACGAAACATCACTTACGCAATTACAAGAAGGAATACTTAACTGTATAGAATTATTGCAAGATGTAATGAACTTGATATTTTTTACGAATTTTTTCTCTTGAATGAATATTTACGACAATATTTTAATATTTATGTAGAACGCTTTGTCCAGTTCTGAAAATATGGAAAAATTTATTTGCATCATTTTCAAATTACTATTATCTCTGTGCAAATATGCGTATAATCCTCCTTCGGTTGTGTATATGAAGAGTGCCGATCAGGTACGAATCGTATGCTTTTAAAACGCAATTTAGAATATGTAAATATCTGGAAAGAATTACTTTTCACTAATGAGTTTTTCTTATCTGTAGAAAGAAGCTGTTATGATGAAACATGTGCCATTTGGAGAAAAAGCCATTACAATGGTCGTATCCCTTTACCAACAAACGTGTAAAGCGCAGCCGGTCATCAAAGGGAATATATTGAAGCTTATCTTGGAAGTAAATATACAATTTTTTTGTTATAAAATTCTCATGTGAATCCCATATTTAAAAATAAAATCTTGAATAAATTTGCATATAGATCTTACATGTTCCTTTATCAAGAAGACACGATAAAAAAACATTTAGCACGTGGAAATTGGTTGTGACAAATTTTATGAACGTTCTGTCTAGTGGAATAGCGTTGGCGAGGAAACATCCGGAAGATTTCGAAAGCATGTGGTCTCAATTAGCTGATTCCCTAGATCAATTATTGTTCCCAAAAAAGTATGTATTTTCGTCTCGATTCGTATTACCGTCCCACGAACATGAATATTCATGCATTGATCGTAATTCTATAGAACTACTACGGTCGATGACTCGGAATATTCTAAAGAACAATTAATTGAAGACGAAACGGTGGATTGTCAAATAATTAAATTCCTTAAAAAAGAAATTCTATCCCAGTCTGGTTCAGTTCCGAAAGAATTCGTGCTTAAAGTAGTAATTTTACTTAACAAAGGATCTATTTTATCACCTACGCACGACGTATTAATCAGTAAGATGTTTTTAGCGTGTTTGGTATATTTTGATTTTTCATCGCTTTGGTGTAACATTTACAATATTTTCACACAGAACGTGGAAATGAAGAAAATTTAAGAGAAGAATTTGCTAAAACGTGTTTCGAAACTTTACTGGAATTTTCACTGTTGAATGGTTTGAATAGTAAAGATGCAATTACATCGAATATTGAAAATATCGGTCCTAATGAAGAATTAACTGGCCATTTGGCCGTAACAGCGTTACTGTTTCGTTTTCAAGAAGTTATTAAACAGTTTATTAAAGATGAGCATCGTGCTGGAAAATGTCCTTTAGCTAGGTATTTATCATTTATGATTGATATTAACCGAGTATTGTATCCAATTAATTCACTAATTGTTTGCTTCATTACGCAGGCATAGATTGTCAGAAATTTCTTTCGTATTGAAAGCTATTGCTACATTAATATCTTCACTTAAGAAAGCTTCAGATAAAGGTAATTTCGAGTTTCAAATCTATTTATTGTTCAAAAGTGTAGGTATTTATTATGAAAGAAAATCAGAGTACTAATTCCAAGACGGAACTTGTGAATCGCTTTGTTTATCTGCATATAACGCGTTTAAATCGAAACGTAAAATTTTCTACCATCATTTTCAGAAACGTGACTTGTTTCTAATTTATTTAACGCCTCATTTGCAATTCAATTTCAAAATTGATTTTGAACGATTAAATTCGCTCGATTTTGAGAATTTAACATATTTGTTTTAATAATTCGTTCGGTAAATATGTACTTCATTAACTTACTTCGGTTGAAATTTACTATGAATTATAATGACGAAATAACTAAATGAGAGCAAATTTTCTTTATAATCTCAATGTTTATTCGGCTAGTTCAATGAACCTTTAGTTTACCATAAATATGCTTCGAAGTATGGTTAGCTTACAGCGTTTCTTCATGATGAAAATATTTCATAAAAGTTGTAATTTAACTTTGAATAAAAAATTCAAGGTCATTTTGTGATGGAAAATGTTCCCATTCATTATGTATGTATTATGGTAGATTATTCGTATGTATTTAGTCATCATTAAGGAATTTTCCTTACAACCCGATGTTTTTCAAATTTGCAGTAAGCATTTCTGTTTGGGAGCAAGTAATCAGTTTATATCCTCATTTGATCAGCTGCTCAGTTACAAGTTCCAATCAGATTTCGGAGTCTTTACGAGAAGCCTTATATCAATACCACGATCTTTTGAAACCACCTTCTAACTCTCCGGTCACGTCACCTTCTTAAAATTATGCAATATATTGTTAAGTTTATGGTTGATTATTTTTGTTTTCTTTTGTTACCTCGTTGACTGTTTCACATAATTTGTGAGATATATTTTAAATTACATTTATTTACACTTGAAAAAGTTTTAAAATCTTTCGCCAACATTACCAATTGTATTGTACGTTGTCATCACTATGGTTCTTTTTTTTTGTTGTAAAATTAACATTTGAATCCAAGATTTCAGTGTTGAACGTTTCGTCTCCCTTATGCTTGATATACCTATAATTTTTATCTATATCGTGTATTTTTTAATTTTTATATACACCATTTTTTTTTCTTTTACGTATTGTATTATAGATAAATATAATTTCATGTGATATGTATATTATTTCATTTTATGTAAGAATCAAAATTTAAAACAAGAATCCAATAATTGTGAAAATACCTACACACTTCCTATATTTTATTTGAACGTAAATAAATATAAGGTTGTTCAAAATCGTAGATGTCTACATATCCATTATTTAAAATTCGAATCTCGATAATATGTGTATTTTAACTTGGACAATACGTGTTTTTTTTTTTTTTAGTAAACGAGCTTTTCTAATGTTACTGGAATTGACGCTGTAAATGTAAGTAGTCAGAGTTTAGATACTTACTCGAATGATTATAATTGTTTCGATTTTTTGTTAAAGCGTACTAGTTTATTAATGGCTCATGGTGAGCTCATCTATGATTTTTTTTTTAGTGGATTCAACTAATTTATTATTGAAGTTTTAAAAATATTCGATAGATTGTTTGTTTTAAAAATTTTGAAATAGATTTTAAAGCGACGATTCGTGTTTCCAATTGTGATACTGAGAAGTTTTTTTAGCACTTGTATTATAATTGATGATAACGATCCGCAATTTTGTGTAATTATTTCACAATGTTAGACATATTCTGTTATTTATAATCGCTTGCTGATGAAGAAGTAGTAATTAGTAACAGGAACGATTATTTTACCCACTACTAGTCCGAATGCCCTTCCCAAGGAAATTTCATGTATATTTTTATATGTTTGGCAACGTCGCTTCACCTCTTGCGACGTAAATTGTATATTATTATTTGTCGATAGCCAATATGGATTTGGGTCAAGGATAAAAAATATAACAATATTATCAAAATTAACCGGTTTATAAAAAGTGCTGATGTTGCAAATTCATCCTTAATGATTAAATTATGTTTTGAATTTGAAGTATTTTCTGGGTAAGGTAGTTGGGTGATAGAAGTACCTAACTTGGATTTTTTGAGAAAGAAATTACCATTTTGGCATTTGACAACATAATGTATATATGATTAATTTTGAAAATATATTTCATTGTACGAGTGGTATTGGTTAAAATCAAAAAAACCTTTTCGTTTTAATTAAAAAATTTCATTTACGAAAATTTTTAGATACATATTGCGTAATATGTATATTATTTGGCGAGGGCAGTCTGACCGGACTGCTTGATTCATTGCCTTAAATTTACTGTCATCGTAATGAATAACAGGAGCAAAGTTTTCCCTCCACAGTAATTTTTTTTTCCTTCACATTTACGAATACATAATGGTGAAAAATTGGATATCATTATCTAAGTCAGTCATTAATATACAGTTTGAGAATAAAGTAATTAGAATTCATTACTTTTAAAACCCTATAAAATTTAATTGGGCATATCTTCATATACACAGAACACACGTAAGTGGTAAGTGGTCGAAAATTACGTAGATTTAAGCACTGGGCAACATCTATTATAGATATTGAGCACTGAGTAGATACTGCTACCGTCAGACCATCTGATGAAATCATGATCATATATGGTGAAGTAGTAAGCCCTCAACGTACCAGCCGCAACATGATTAATGTACCCTAATTATATACATATTATAATCAGTTATTCAAGTGACACTCGTCTCTGTCAAAAAATCTAATTGACAAAAAAATTTTCGGAAAGGATTCCTGTTCGGGTTTAGCTAACTTAGCACTTGAGCAGCTGGTAACATTACCTCATAATATAACCTTGGTTCTACTTAAAAACATCCCCTCTCGTTCCTTCGCCAACACACGTCACTTTCCCCCCAACTTTCTTCATGCTTTCCCCCCTTATCAAAAGGTTATTATCTCTAGTACTGCGAATAGCTGATTAGAAGTTGAAAAAGTTTCGGAGCTGTCAGAGATGATTGGGTTATGATCAAGAGTAGTTCGAAATTGGTCCAAGTGTCAGTGAATATCAGAATGTATCGGCTCTAGATTTGCCTTACTTTTTTTTTTTTTAAAAGAAAGAACATCCGAGTATTTGAACTTCGAAGAAAATCTTGTTTTGTATTTCAAATTTTCAAGTGTAAATTTTAGTAAGTACTTGCGATGATTTTTCAATTTTTTATCTATAATTATTAACTATAGATAATGTATTTGTAGTTTGTACATTTTGTAATATCTTTTTACCCTCTTGGCGTCCTGGCTGCCAGCTGTGATCTTTCGTCGTACAAAAACCGATAAAAAATTTAAACGGTTTTGTTCCTAGGCTATAGTGGCCGAGCGACACTTGATTAGGGGATTTTACGGTCTTCAATATAAATTACATAATCATTGCGTAATGTGTAAAAAGGCACGGTTTTGTGTAAATAGAAAATCATCTTCGAAAGTGGAAAAAAAAACTTAATTTAGCGTATCTAAAGTGAAAGTGCTGTATTTTAACTTTCTATTGAAGCATTAAAACAGAAGCAATGCTGTAGAACAGTAAAGGTGATTGAATTTTGTGATTTGAACCACGTTGTCTATTTGATGAAAATCTATTGTAAATATTTTACTCTGTGTATTGTTCGAGTTACGAATTTTCTTACTGTTTTCTTTTTTTTCAGTGCTTTAAAGTGGAAAAATGCAGTGCCCATTTCTAAGTAAACTATCTCTTTCTTATGTACGCAACTATGGCTCATCTTTGATGAAACTATACGGTCAACATTGTCCGGTAATATCGTCAATTAGTAAAATTCATATACCAGCCGATGACACCCATTCGACCGTTACGTCTCAAAAAGAATCTGAAAAAAAATGTCCCTTTTTGGCTGAAGTTCAGAAGAACAATCATGTTGTAATGGAAGTTAGTAAGGAGATGCAAGAGGATGTCATCAATTTACATAACGAAAGAGGTAAATTTGGATCAACTTTTTAACCATACACTCGTGCATGTAATGTTTAAATTGCTCGATTAGATTAATAAAATCCTAGGATTTCTGGTTTGATGATGGAAAAATTTGAATGCATATTTTTTTTATTTTTTTGTCAAGCCACTTTCTGGCGAATTTCAACCAACGAAATTCTGATGAACTTGAAACTGTTTCAATTTTTTTTTGAAAAAATTATTCACGTGAATCGAAAAAAAAAACGTTACATTTTATGTAGTCATAAATCGAATGAGTTCTTAAATTTCTAATTCATTCATCGATCTTCTTTTTCGTAGAGTATAACAATGTTAAACTGGTCCTTATAACCTCGACCTATTAAAATCAATCAACCGGTGGCAAATGGTAATATTAGAACCTTTTAGCATAGTATTTTTAGTACTACCTGTTACTTGATGGGTGAAAATCTTCTACGAATTAACCATTATTAGGCTGGAGTAATTAAGCAAGGAATGTATCCGGTCATCTCTTTCGATGAAATAGTTTTTTCAAGACGAGTGAAAATTGAGATTATGTTTAATGGCCTTTATTAACAAAACCATAACATTTTATGGATTCTAAAAATATAATTCTATTAGGCCTACCTATGGAAGCTGTTATGAAAAGGAGTGTGTACAGTTTGCTACGTTTCTTATCTCGTTTTTGTTTAAAAAAAAAAACCGCGATGATTTTGAGACATCATTTTTTTTATTCATATCTAATATCTTCAACTGACAAATAAATAATCATGTTTTCAAAATAATTGCTTGAACATAATTTCCTGATGAGTTCGTCGAGTTCACTGGTAATTCCCATATCTGTAACGTAATTTTGCACTTGATTTCGAGCTGGTTTCTTTGAATACATTAGTCTAAAATCTTAGTCAAGCCTGAATTTAAATCGAATAATCAACATATGTACATATTATATTGAAATCATTATTCAGATATTGAGTAAATTATTTATCTGATCGTGTATTCAAAAATTCGTTCATCTTAATTTTTTTTCATGTTTCATGTATGTATGAAGACAATTTTTTTCGATGTACCTAATTATACAGATTATTTGATGATATCGCAATATTTTATGAAGGTATTTAAGATAATATAACTTGAAAAAAAGAAAATTTATCGCGGTTGATTTGACGAATTAATAATGCGCGTGCTTGGTCGTATTTTTTTTAATGTTTCAAAGAATTTTAATTTGGCGATGTTTGGTTCGATTGATGTGAGAAAGGTACATTTAATGAGGTCCTAAAATAATAATTATTTTTAATATTAAAATAAACTTTATAACAGCTGAATAACGATGTGACGTCAGTGACAACGAATATTCGCCAATAATAATTTTAAAAAATCTATTGAGTAATAATTTTTTTAAATTTTCATTTGCAGATAGTTTCCTGTACGAGAATTTCTTCGAAGAGCAAATTCTAAAGAAAAAGAAGGACCATTCGTATAGAATTTTTAAAAAGGTAAACCGACTCGCCGACAATTTTCCATCAGCTTACGAATACAGCTGGGGAGAAAATGCAGTCAAAGTGTGGTGTTCGAATGATTATCTTGGAATGTCATGTCATCCAAAAGTTAAAGCGGCTGTGAGGTGATTAATCTTCTTATTTTAATGTAACTAACGACTTTAAGAATACATTGAAAAAAGGAGCAAAAAAAAATTAAAAAGGTCAAGGCCACTAAGAATTACGTGAAATAAATTTTATAAACTGCCTCCAGCGTTTAACCTCGTTAAGAGATCAACTAGTTGTAATATCTAATTACAGAGAAGCTTTGGATAAATATGGAGCCGGTGCCGGAGGTACTAGAAACATCTCAGGAAATTCCCTTTATCATGAAAAACTGGAACAAGACTTGGCCGCGTTGCATAACAAACAATCAGCTCTCCTATTTACTTCCTGTTTTGTTGCCAACGATTCAACTTTATTTACTCTTGGAAAAATGCTACCTGGTAAAAATGATTTAATTTTGAGTATTTCTTTTCTCTATTCAAAAGTCAATTATTCATAACACTTAATACCTGTGTACGATTTTTAGGTGTTCATATATTCTCCGATGCCGGTAATCACGCATCGATGATTCAAGGTATTAGGAATAGTAGAGCTCCTAAACATATTTTTAGACATAACGATGCAGCCCATTTGGAAGAATTGCTTTCCAAAGTTGATAAAAGTGTTCCAAAAATTGTAGCTTTTGAAACCGTTCATTCTATGACCGGAGCCATATGCCCGCTGGAAACATTATGTGATGTGAGCGAAGAAATAAATAAATAATATAATTTTACATGTAGTTTATTAAAAAAAAACATCGACGTTTCAGATCGCACATAAATACGGTGCTTTAACGTTTGTTGACGAAGTTCACGCTGTTGGATTATACGGTGAACATGGAGCAGGTATTGGTGAACGTGACGATATGATGTCGCAAATGGATATAATCTCAGGAACTTTGGGAAAAGCTTTTGGAAACGTTGGCGGTTACATCACGAGTACTAAGAATCTAATTGATACGTTGAGGAGCTATGCTGCGGGCTTCATATTTACTACTTCTCTGCCTCCAACTGTGTTGGCCGGTGCTCGAGCATCTATTAGTATTCTACGTTCGGAAGAGGGAAAAGCACTGAGATTGAAGCATCAAGACAATGTTCGATATCTACGTACGAAACTTATTCAAGCTGGATTACCTGTCGAGCATACGCCATCGCATATTATACCAATTAAGGTAACTTAACGTGAAAACAAACTACTGAATCGCATACCTGTAAAGCATCATAATGAGTACTTTTGTTTTGCTTTTCTTGCAGATCGGCGATGCGAAATTATGTACCGAAATATCAGATTCTTTACTGCGAGAAAAAGGTCATTACGTGCAAGCTATAAATTACCCAACGGTGCCGTATGGTGAAGAAAAATTGCGATTGGCTCCAACACCGCACCACACTCCAGAAATGATGAATTTATTTGTATCCGATCTAGTATCTATTTTCCACGAAAAGAAAATACCTCTGAAAGGAATGGCCTGCGGTCCGGTAAGTCTCGAATCTCAGCAAAAATTTGCGAATTTTTAAATCGACCAGCTCTAATTTGTTTATCTCTCGTTTTAGGAATGTTCATTCTGTAAGAAACCACTGCTATTCGATCATTACGAATCGAGAACTCGTCAAATTTCCAATTTAGAAAACTGCGCTCCCTTTTGCTCATTACCAAATTGTCCGCAAATGGTGACCTGCGTCAACTAATAAGTTACCGGGCGGATATTAGTTACCTAACATTTTATTTCGGTGAAGGAAAATATAAATATAATAATGCATTCGATGTGTTTTACTTCACCCCTTTCTCTAAGGTTTAAAAAAATCTACTGCTTATCTAATCTGAATTCATTTTCTACATTATTTGACCTTACGTGTAACTATATCACGTGCGGCAAAATGTTTCTAATTAATTAAAAAAGCGAAAGAAAAAAAATTATATCGAATGCACGAATCTTATAGGTTATAAAAACACTTTCATTCAAACTTATCGTTCTATATTTCACTGATGTGTCATTATATTGAAGTATGGTAGAATGATTAATGACAAGAATGACCTGCCACTTCGCAGGATCGAATTTATTGACCGATATAACGGAAAAGCGTAATAGCGTTTCGTCTTAAAGAAGCAAACCTATATTATCACTCAATCAGCGAACGTTTCATACGAGGAAAAAAAACGATACTACCTTTCTACGAAGTTTAAAAACGAACAAAAAAAATCTATCGTTATTTTTAAAAATAATAACATGTAAAATTCTGCAAAAAATTTACTAAATGACGTAACAATCTTGACATTTCATAACAATACGCAATATATCGAAAACTTATATAAGATCAAAATTGAACTTAAGACTATCGAAACTGATCAAAATTATAATAAAAATACTAATTTATAATCAGTCGAGTATTTGGAACGTATTCGAATAAATCTTACATAATGGGAAGTTTCAATTTAATAAATACGTGAAAGCGTATTTACTTTGAGCTCTCAATTAAGCTGGTAAAAATTTTGTGCTTTCTAAAATAAGACTTTTCACGAAAAAAAAAAAAAAAAGCTTAACATTAAAAAGGACATTTGTGCACTATCAAAAAAATTACACAGGAAAAAACTTAAACTCTAAATTGCTATATAAAATATTGCTATTAAGATTAACAAAAATGACTTATTACACACTGGAGTGATTAAAAAAAAAATCAAAAACAAGCAACTATTACATATCACATCAACAAAAACAAAATAATCTACAAAAATATTACACAATATGAAATAAAAAAAATACGTCACGATTTTTCTCGGTAACTTACACAAATCCAGCGATCCTAATTAAAATTACTAATGCAGCTCGTAAAAGCCGTACTAATGTAATATTCGACCAGTATAAATAATTGACGAACTGGATTTAAACTAAAGAATGGATAGTCTTAGACGGATTAAAATTGTCTTCGATAAAATACAAATCAATTAAAAAACCAGTAAGAAATTAATTGACAAAAATTTGATCTTTCATTACACGTACGATTCTCGAATATAATACGTGCAGGTAACATTGTCGCGCGAATGTGGAATTTGCGACTGTAACATTGTTCCCTATTTTCTTTTATCCGGTAATATTCGCAAAGATCGCGCTCTAAGTCGCATTATAAAAAAGTATAACCACGGGCATAAAGTTCGAATATAAATAACTAAACGATGAGTTAACGGAGCTACAATTATTTCTTTTTTACGGCCAACTATCGCCCAGAATATCTTATCTGCTACGTAAGGCGCTGGATAGCCAGATGCGGTAGTATCGTCTAAAACTAATAAAGCCAGAAACGCTATGAATTCTTGGTCAAATCTAGTTATCTAGGCTAAAAAAATTACCTACGATGTATTATAATACATTACCTCCGTAACGTTTACCATTCCCAGTAATGGCGTTTATGGATAAATTGGTCCTAATGTAACCCGGACTAGCCGTGGTAACCGATATATTATATTCAGCAACTTCAGCTCTTAATGTATCACTAAATGCTTGCAAAGCATGTTTAGATACCGTATACGCTGACCTATTAAAACATCCATTTAAATATTTAAAATTAATATAATGAACATACTTCGGATGAAATATATAATTACAAGTATACTCATTGCCATACCTATAAGGAATAGCAAATTTCCCTTGAATACTGCTAACAAACACAATATGACCATTGGACTGTTCCATCATGGAAGGCAAGAGTGCTGCAATTAGATATACCATTAATAAATGAGATAAACACAACGGCTAATTTTCAACATATAAACCACCACCTTTCGTTAAAGCTACTTGTCCCAAGTAGTTAACAAGCATTACTTTGTAGTCGACATCCGTAGATGTAGAGACAATCAAACCACGGTAACTCAAACCGGCGTTATTAATTAAAATATCAATACGACCGTAAATATCGACTGCTTCTTTAGCAAAACTCTCTAAATATTGTAAATTAGTGAGATCAACTGGCAATACTACAGCCGGAAAAGTCGTTACTTTCTGTAAAATAAAGATAGAAAACAAAAATTATTTTAAAAAATACAAAAACCCTTTCCATTGAAAATGACTGGAAACTCACTCCTGGTCTTTTGAAAGCTAATTCATTTTTAACTCTCTGTAAACTAACTTCATTCCTAGAAGCTAAAATTACTTTGCAACCAGCCGCATGAAAAATATGAGCCAGAGCTTCACCTAGTCCAGAACTTGCACCAGTTATCAAAACGACCTGTCAATACGACGATAGTATTAAAAATTCGATTATTGCAAAGAGAAATTAAAAAAAATTGCATTATGTACCTTCCCTTGCAATGATTTCGAGCTTTTGTAGAAAAACACTTTGTATATAAAAAATGTAACAAACGATGGAATCAAGAACCGACCAAACCACCAAAAATAATTGGATCGGAAAATTGATTGAAGAGTAATTTCCATTTTTGAAATTATGTCAACCATTGAATCAGTTTTCATGAACAGTGACAAGTATACATATACTACCTATACAGCGGTAATTTTTTGAAAATGACAGGCTTCGATATTCCACGAAATAATTTTCTCGATCAAATTCAAAAATACCTAGAAAAGAAGGCGAACAAAAACACATAATATATTTAATGTGAATTTAAATGCAATTTATCGAAAGATTTATATTACCTACTTACTTCTGAATAATTTTCAATTCGTTTACTGTGTATAATATTTGTAAGAAAAAAATGTAAGTCCGCTGCTAAATGCTAACACATTTACTCGAGAACTAAAACTAAGGCAGTGCTCTACTAACAACCAAAAGTTGAATACTGAAAAGATGGTTAGCAAGCTATGAGCTTTAGCTTTGGCGAATGTTAACGAAAAGGTCGAAACGAGCGGTGAGGTAATTCACAATTCACAAATTTTACAAAATTTTGTGCTTTTAGTTTTCTTCCTTGAAGTAGAATGCTCTTTTGCACAATTGAAATGGGTCAGTGTGGCCAATTTTTATTTTGTGTTTGTCGAATTGCTCATTACCAACTTATGGCTACGTCGTGTTTCAAAATTGGTGACGATACTTTTCATTCTTTAGATTCATATTTCAGTGGATTCTTGCGGCAAAAATAATCGATGAATAACAACGACCGAGTTGAATTAATGAACCGAATCATTCAATGTTTACAATGTTTTGTGAAAACAGGTAAATCCAATTACTTCTGAATAAATTGCATTCCATGATTCCAATAAGCAAAAAATTGATTTGATTATTCGTATTCGTGATTCGCGAACAGTTTGAAGAGGTAGAGAGTGTTTAGCAGTTTACTGTGTTTTAATTGTACAGAGGTGTTGATAAATGATAGTCTATCGTTCGTATAAATTTCATCGAATTATAGTTCTTCTTACTTGACAATCTTATAATTTGAATTAGTGTGTAACATCTATAACAGCTACAGGTGATTATAAGCTTTAGTTGTAAATGTTTTCTGAAATAAAAATGAATCTTATTTCATTTAAAGTTTTTCTTCTTTTTACTTTTGAACTGCCTTAGAGATTCATCGGTGAATTGGAAACAAATCGATACTTCATGTTTTGCAGAATGATTACTCAAATTTAACCCCAGAAATGAATTTGTTTACTGTTATTTTGGTGAGTACAGCATCAGTTCAATACGGATGTGTTTTAAGAACTCTTGGTAGATGAGTAAGGAACTGTAAAAAAGTGTGGTACGTGATGAAAAGTGTTGTGCTTCAGTTGCTTCAAAAGCTTTGAGAAATCTGAACGAGGGTGCGAGCTTAAATAGCTATACTTCTTATAGAAGCGTATTTTGATACTTATTAGGATTTTTTGCTTTAGAATATAGTCACGTTGCTTTTGCTGTGTTGTAGGTGTTTCATGTATTGAGACTGAATTTGTGTGTGGCTTTAAATCAAGTCTGTCCCGAACGACAGTTTTTAAATTCATCGGGAGTATGCGTTGATTGTACGGTATGCGAGCAACTAGACAAACAGATCATATTACGACCATGTAGTGCACACGGAGACACACTATGCGGTTCAATTTCCGATATTAATATAAATCTACCTGGTATCAAGAGAAAACCCGCGTACCAAAATGACCTTTCCGATCAGTACGTTACCATCAACACCGACGCTGACTTATCCAGAAACAATATCGCTGATATCCTCAAAAAGCTGTCGGAGCCTGAGAAATCGACATCAGCTGCGAAAGGCTTATTAGATACCTCTTCTTTTTACTACTACGATGATGAAGACGATTCAGAAGAAGACGTTGAGTACGAGGATGATAAGGATAACAATACTAGTAATTCTACCGCAAAATCTTCGAGTTCCAGTATTCAAACAGTGAAAAATAAACCATCTTCAATTCAAGAACTTTTGACAGAATCGGCTAAGAAACAAATTAAAAAAATTAAATCAAAACCAACCAAACTTTCCCTTCTTCCTGAAATGCTAAACAACGCAGAAGTATCTGTGCTGGACCCTGATACGTTAATTCAAAAAACCAAAAAGTTGAGAAAATTGAAATTAAACGATAACAGTGCCGAAAGTAACGATCAAACGTTAAAAATCGGCGATACCAAGTTTAATATCGGAAGTGAAATATCCGACGATGGACGATGGTTGCAATTATCTCACCCTCATATTGTTGATAAAAAAATTTATGTCGATTTAGAGCAAAATACAGTGGTGAATAAAAAAGGCTCCACTTTCTTTAGTTCTGGTGAAATTCAGACTGATCAGGAGTATGCTATTGAAATGAGTAAGCTTTTGAATGAAACATCTTCGGTACTTAATGAGAAACCAACAACTGTACATAATCAAACTATCCAAATAAATACTCAAGAGGATGACGATGATAATAATAATAATAACGAATTAAAAAATTTGGATGATAATGACAACAGTGGTGATGATGAAGATGATGACGACGATGACGACGACGAAGACGAAGACGAAGATGAAGATGAAGACGACGAAGATGAAGACGAAGATGATGACGAGGCGAAAGAAAATGTAGACGATGATGACGAATCTTCTATCTACAATGATTTTGTTTCCAGTAACAACTCTGACAGAACAGATAGTGTTGAAAAAACGGATTTTGATACGGATGACGATTATTATTCGCAAGAAAACGATTTCTATAAGGATAGAATAGATGTGCAGCAATCCAACAAATATATTACGTCCGAACCGTTTGTATCTACCGCTAATTGGCAAATACTAATTTTGGTCGCTGCCATGTCCGCTTGCTTATTATTTTTCATCGTAGTCAGTGGTTACATTTGCATATATATGAGGAAAAGACGTCATATCAAGACTACTTTTGTAGCAGGTATGTAATAGCTCAATGATAAGCATTTGAAATAGAAAGGATTTCGTCGATTCAGATATGTATATTGAGAGAATCTGCGATAAGTTTGATGTGACGCATTTGTCTACGTATTATTGCTTAATTATTTATTTAGCTGGGTAAACTTTTGTTATTAGGATTATTGGTTTTGAATTAGCGTCATTAATATTTCTATGCTTTTAACTTTTCAAAGTTTAAAGTGACTCGGCAAAATTCTTTATTCACTCGAAGTTGGGAGAAGTGATGAAGGGAAAGAGCAGTGATGGAAATAGCATTGTAGGCGTGATTTTGTTGATATAATATGCTGCATTTTTTAAACTGATTGGATTCCTATATATTGGATAAAATTCTTCAAGGTTGACTTGTTGTGTAATTGAATAGCGAAGCGTGCATTTCAAGTGAAATAAATTTCGAATTTCTGAAAAATTTGTCAAGACCTGTTTGAAAGATCACGTTGTAGGTTATGGCCGATAACAGTTTAACATTCGCGTTGATTGTTTAAACACATAGTGTCAAAATTAATCCAATTTTTTCTTCATAGATATCGAAGACATATCAGTACGTGTAAATCTCATGCAACATGCTGGATTTGAGACGGACGATTCAAACAATATCAAAAATTACATTTCACATTTAAAAGGTTGGTAAATAAGGCATTTTGTCTTCCCGAGTATTATTTTTTCTCAATAATATTCAAAATTGTATTTGCAGGTGTGAAATCAACTCATGAAACATTACCGAAGATATACGCTCGAAGTAAATAACGGAAGTAAATCATCGCTTCTCTACCCCAGTTGAATACTTTTTATACCTTTTTTTATTTGCCTAGTTGTAAACATTCTATGACTTAATATTATTGCATTTGATTGCGTTTTTTGTTCTTTTTTTATATTTTTTAATTATTATTTAATTGTTGACCTTTTTTCCACTTTTAAATATTTGTGATAAGTAAACGTACGTCTTTAAATTAATCTGTTATTAGTTATTAAGCATTGAGTTTTCAATTTTTTAGAATTATTGTTTTTAACCTTAAGTGTTTTTGCCGTTTGGTAGTTGTTACGGTTTAGGTGTGACGAATCTCTTGTTCAATTATAAATGGATTTTCCTTTCTTTTTCCTTACTTTTGTGATGTACTGTGTGCAGAATGCGCTGAGTTGAATTCAATGTAGAGATAGCCATAGAATGTAGTGGTATGTTTTGCCTTTTGCCATATCAAATTTTTAATACTAATATTTTTTTTTAATTTATTGTTTTGTATGTATTTATTGTGTATAATCTAACTGCAAAACGAAACCAGTATTAATAATTGACAATCATTGTCTTTGTTTTAATTTTAGCTTACTTATGTTACGGTTAAGGATTAATATATTTTTACTGACGTTTAACTTCTGGTTTATTTAAATGAAAATTAAAAAATCATCGATGTAAAAACAAAAAGAATGTATTCTAAAATCTTACAAAAATTTTCTTCGACACGTCAATTAAAAATAAAAGCGTATTTAACGTATGTATTATTAATACATCCTAATTAGCATTTACGTAGGACTTGAATTGGATTTCTCCTGTTCTTGCAACCTTAACATTCTTTCTCGCAGTGTATTTAACAAACTGATATTAGGTGAACGATGTTTCGTTTCTTCTATATCGGCATCATCATTGGTATTACGAGGGCCGAATTGATAGTGATCGGTTGTACGATTACAATAAAGTCTCAATAAAGAACCCCAATTATTGATATATGGATGTAAAGCTTGTAAAAGGGCCTGAGCAGCTTGTTGTTTACCGTCTCTTTTATTGGTACACTGAACAGTAACTGAATGCTCACCCAAAGTCATCGTATATTCGTTCGATTCTACGTTATAATTAATTTGTACTTTTTGCGAGTCTGATTTTCGTTGGACACATTTTATTAGTAATTCATAAGGTGTTGGTTCGGTAGTCTTTTTAGATAGTTTGCTAACTCTAGGATCGGTAATTTCAATATCATCGAATATAGAAGCAATATTCTGTTCTTCTTCTTCAGAATCGGAATGTTCGGCAGTGGTTTTCTTTTGCTTTTCGCAAACTTTCATTATGGATTTCTTCATCTTGGGCAGAAGTACTAATAAGGTAGCTTTGGCTGCTTCAAGCTTTGCCTCTCTTTTACTCATACCTACTCCGCTACCGTATTCGTCACCATTCACAATAACCGTAGCTGCATAAGGTGTTCTTGCGTTATCTACTTCACTAAACGTGTATACGGGCTGGGTTTTCAATGATTGCTGCAAATATTCGTGTAATATAGCCACATAACTTTTACCTCTTGGATTAATGATCCATTTTTTACTCGATATTATTTTACCTTCTTCGTTTTTCTTGACTATAGGAAACGTTATAAGTTTATCGGAAAATGGTCGTTTACGTCGATTCCGTTCGTTTCTCAAAGTACGTAAATAAGACCGACGAACATCCCACGAACGAAATTTCAAGTATTTAAATTTCTTAAATTTAAATAAACGTTTGCAGTAATTGTATATTTTTGCTTGTTTCGGACGCGTTATTGTATCTGTTTGGTTGGACTCAATTGTATCGTCAGAATTTTCTTCACACAATGATTCAGGATTATTAATACTTTTATTGTATAAACATGGTATAGCAGTTTCGGGCAGAAGATGAGATTTTGTACTACCAGTGCCCAGAAAATACGGCCGCGATAAGGAACATACGTTTGTTTCAATATGAATGTATAAAGGTATACCGCTCTCGTGAAATATTTCTTTCCAACCCTCGGGTAAAGGGCTTTTTTCACATAGATCTTCAGGCTGTTCTATAACGTAACATTCATTGATTTCTTCACCTGGTTCGGCACTTTCCGTACATTCTTGTTCAACAATACAAGACTGTTCATCAGTGTATGTGTAGAACGCACTGATACGCTTATCGGTGCATTCTTTTTGTCCTTCTTCATCGCTATCACTAGATACATCGTCAAGTTTTACTTGCTCAGAAGCAACGCTGTAATTATCACTGGAACTATGTACGGATTCATCGTCAGAATCATCGAACTGATCTTCAACACTGTCGATAACATTGAAGAACGTCTGTTCAGGGGCTTCTTTACCTTCGTCAGACATGGCGGAATTTCGTTACCAATAACATCGTGAATTTAAATTACAATCTAAAACGTAATTCTCATCTTAAACGTTTCATAAAAACTCTAATTCACCAATTAGATAAATACTATTAAATACAGTAGTTGCGTAGTTCATACAAATACTAATACACGTACAATTATTACCTGATAAGAAAATCACTGATAAAAGATAGCCATCAAGAACATGTTTGGCAAACGTCTTTTCGTAATTTTTTTCAAAAAAGGATCAATAGAAAGAAAATTTAATTACAACAATTCATAGAGCACGATGGTAAGAATTGAAAATAATTAATATTCTCGCGTGCTACTTTGAGGATTTTAACCTCTCGTCGTATAACTTTGATTCTTCGCAGATATATTTTGAAAAACATATGTACATAACGCCTACATGGTAATTTAATGTTCGTCTATTTTCAAACTTTATTCACCCACAATCCCGTCCGATTACGTTATCTTATATTCGAACCGTTGTTATAATATACGCGTAAATTTATTTTCTTATTTCTCTCTTTCGTACCCAAATTTTATCAATATGCTACGACAACCTGTTATACAGTACAACTAATGTAAAAAGTTCAATTGCTGGCTCATTCTAATTGTGGAATCGGTATGTGAGCGTCGTGTTACGCTGTGATCGTTATGTAATCAATTTGAATAATGACTTTGAAGTTAAACATACCTGTTTTTCGTACTTGTTCGAAATACAAATATCTGTGTTATTTTTTTTTCTTGACAATCAGTTCGTCTATGTAAACTGACATTATTTTAGAAAATAGTTCATGTATATTTACACTGGTGAAGTAGCTCATGTTTTGTGCTCAGCATAATGCCGGTAATCGAACCTGTTGCCAAGAGCACTGCTCCAGAAGGTGGCTGGGGCTGGTGGGTTGTTGTAGCCTATTCTATAAATAATGTGAGTACGATTTAAACATCATTACGTTATTAACTTATTATAAAAACGATATTCGTAATTTATAATACAAATTCTGTTCCTTAGATGATAGTTATTTCAGTTCTTCAAGTGTTTGGATTGCTGTACAAAGATCGACTTCTCAAAGAATTAGAAATGAGCGCTGTAGAAATCAGTATTATTGTAATGGTGAACAGTTCATTTGGAATGTTATTTGGTGAGCACCCTTTCTAGCCATTTGTTGAAGTTATGAATTAAACTATGGCGAGGTTCCTGAATATAGTTTTAGAAATTGAATTAAAATTAACTTGATTTCAACATTAAATTTTTCGTACTGGTTGAATAAATAAAAAAAAACAATTTGTAGAAACCGTATAAGTTAAAGTTATGTGATATTTTTTCCGTCAAAACAAATTCAAGAAATTGGGGGAAAAATACGTTGAGTAACTTTTATTTAAAATATGCGTTTCACTTTCAACGTACAATGATCGGAAAAACAGGTTAGGAACTCATGTTCAAGTGTAATGAAATGTAAAATTATGACCAAATTTTCGTTTATGTACGTTAACGTAATAAGCTACGTAATTGATGCATCATTAATATTATGCAATTTTCAAACATTCGAAATAGTTTTCGCAATATGAGTGAATCTTTGCTTTATACAACAAACATCTTTCTTAAAACTGACTACGTGATCATTTTCTGCTGAGGCGCTGACCTGTATTTTTATATGAATATAAATCTCATTATCAGGACATTTTATTCTGATAATTAATGTTAGTCTTAGAACCAGATAACGAAAAAAATTAATCTTGAAAATAACAATTATAGAATTATGAATTTTTCTATTTTAATTAATTAACGGTAATTGCATTTTTTTCAGCAATTTTTAATGGTCCTATTTTACGTAATTTTGGATTCAGAAAAGTAGCCGTTATTGGCGCAATTTTTATATTTATTGGAAACGTATTGACGAGTCAATCAACCACTTTTATTCAGTTTTTCGTATACTTTAGTATTATTGTTTGTGAGTATTTTCAACGTATAAATCAGTTTAACTACAGGTTTTGTTTATTTACCGTCTCGACGAAATTATTATCTTACAGCTATTGGCACCGACTTAGTGATGGCTGCCTTTCATCTCGCATTAAACACATACTTCGTGAGTAAACGTGGTGTTGCGACTGGTATCGCCATGTCCTTTACCGGAATTGGGCCTATTTTTATGCCTTTACTTGTTAGCGTCTTGCTATACGAATTTGGGGTCTCAGGAAGTGGATTAATTTTATCAGCAGTTTCGTTACATTCTTTAGCCGCAGCGTTACTATTACAACCCGTCAAATGGCATAGAAAAAAAACACCTACCGGTAAGCTTTAAGTCGTATTTAGAGATTTTGTTATTCGGTTATTTTAAAGTACAGCTCTTAATATTAATTTTTTGATATTTTTTCAGTTACAGATGAAAAAGAAGAAAACAAGGATGTGAGTTTTGAAAATAATCAAGGTATTTTGAGTATTATTTGTATCACGAAGAGGATTCCTTTCTAAAATAATTCGTGTATCTACCTACAAAAATGTTTTCATTTTAGAAGCTGAACAAAAAATTGCCAACGATCAAATTGGTGATGATGACATATCACCAGCTACAAAACTAATGAAAACAGAATCCGTTTCTATTAATATTGAAAAAAAAAGTAAAAATATTGAAGATTTAGATGATGAAAAAAGGTAACCTTCGGTGAAGACCAGTATTTTCTGATTTTCATCGCATAGCTGCGTGTTGTAATTACGTTTATTGTGATCTACAGACCTCCATTACGCAGTCTAGATGACGTAGTAAAAAGGGGAGACTCTTTCACCACCAGAGTAGTGCAATTTTTTGATTTGGATCTTCTTCGAGATCCATTTTATGTAAATATTTCCATGGGATTGACGATTGCTTATGTTGGCGAGATGTCCTTCTCTCTAATGTTGCCTTTTATTTTGGATAACCGTGGATTAAATACCGGCCAAATTGCCGTATTCATGTCAGTCCTAGCTGGAGCTGATATTGCCTCACGACTCGTATCTCCTTTCGTGGGTCACCACGTCAAATCCAAAGTCCGAATAGTTTATTTATTCGGTCTGTCAAGTGGTATAATCATCAGAACTTGTAAGTACTTCCAAAACTATTCGCGTTGCGCTATTTAGGAAGCATTTCACTCATAATTCACTTTTCAGGTATGATATATTCCCATGGTTTTGTTTTAATGATGATAATAGCCATCGGACTTGGAATTTCTAAAGGTGTACGTTCGGTGTATACAGCTCTTGTCATACCTGGATACGTGCCTTTAAACAAATTAGCATCTGCCACTGGTCTTCAAATGGTCATGAATGGCGTTCTCTTACTCACGTTTGGACCTTTACTGGGTAATTGTGGATGTTAATTTTGAAAATTGATCTACTCGCAACTTTTATTGATTTAAACTCTTTTATAGGTAAAATCAAAGACGACAGCAAAAATTATGATAGATGGCTACACGTTGTGAATTGTTTTGGATTAATAACAATTATACTATGGTGTACTGAAATATGTATATTGCGTAAAAAGAAGCAAACCAAGAAGAAAACACCGATTGTAAAAAATATGGCTCGGTAATAGGACCATTGCTACTCACCGCGCAAATTATAAATTATATGTAATATATTGTTATGAATCGCTGCTGTGATACACACTTTCAGTTTAAACTAAGCTTTTCCGTGGTTCATAATTTTTTTATATTTTTTTTTCACTTCTTTTCTTAATAGCGTACAATTAATTGTGAATAATATGCCTAATTAAAGTTTTTCTAATATCTTTGTGATACTGTACATTAAAACTCGAGTTAAACAGTGAAATGAAATTTATCAACTTTATACAAGACTTAACATACTAAAACACATACTCAATCTCTTAATAAGTACTTGAATCTATATTATACTTTACAAACTTTTCATTATTCGTTGAATAATTTGATAGCATGTGGAACTGAAAATATTAAAAAATTGAATGAATTTCTGATGTATTAAAGAACAAGAAATTTCATCATTATAACATTAGCGCCTTACTTACCCAACTTTATTACGGCAACTGCTACAAAAAATGTGGTGACATTAGAGATAATGATTTCTCTAACCTTCTTTTTTTCTTCACCGGCATCGGCAGAGTCTGGAGGTTGCAATCTGATCATGATATTGGTAAAAATTTGAATAAGATGTCGAAACACGAGTTCTAATGACCAACTAGACAAATACAAATTTCAAGTTAGACCTGATGGAAAAACTTTTCTTAAATTACAACGTTTCTTAAACTACAATACCTTCGTACTATCACAGATTTACACGATATACTCGCAAAATACTTGATGAATATCAATTAAATTTTAAATTTCAAGAAATCAAGATTTTCGATTTTATTAACTGATAATGAAATGATTTATCACGAAAACGAAAAAAACCGCATGCAAAATACCAGTTTACTGCGCATGTCTTGCTGAGGTAAGAGCTAATTCGAATAATTGACGTATTTTAGAATACAATTTCAAAAATTTCCACTCAAAATCCAGTTAAATTATTAATTTTTTGAATTATTTGAGCCGTTGGTTTAATTTCATTGGATTAAAATACCGAATTCATTGTAAACATTATTTTTGTGAAGAATAATTACAAAAAATTCAATTAACGAGGAAACAAATTTTAAAAAAATATGTTTTTAAAATATTGTTGCAAATATCACGTTTTTACGTTTCCCTATTTTAATCATATTGTGTTCCTTCGACATGTACTTGCATGTTGCATTGCATGTCTTTCTGATACATTGTTTACGCCATTTTTTGAGGAACACTTGGTGATGGAGTAAAAATTGAAAAGCCAAGTTCATTGATTGAATTTTATTTAAATCGTTAATATCATGGGTTCAAGACGTAACGGCGCGGTAATTATGCGTAAGTGTTTACTCCTCAGTTCTGATTTATTGCTGTTTTAGATTCATCTTTGGTTACTTCTTTAAATGAAAAATTGACCATGATATGCTGCAGGAAATTATGCTACCGAATCAAGAAATCCTGTTCGTTTTGATGAAAGATACCCGTATCACGTATTCGATTATAACATATCTTCTCGAAATCCTGCAGAACTGTTGATCAATAGAAGTACATCCCGTTTAGATGAGAGATCTGAATATCCCAGTTATCAGCTTCGAGGTGAACATGCAACCTTTTACCACCCATATTACCGACCAGAAAGGTACTTCAATATATTCTAAATTTTATTATGATCAACTATATGAGAAAAATGGATATCGTTGTGTACATTAGATTTTCTGTACGGAGAGATATATCTGCTATTGATTCGTTCAATCAACGGCATCCAAACAGTTTCGATGCTTCTGCAACATATCGAAGGAATTTGGTTGGTCTCATATTTTGTACTTGAATTCGATTTTTGTACGAGTTCTAATGATGTTTGATCTTTGCAGTCTAGGAATATTGGTTCTCGTTCTTTTCAAGGAAAGTTCAACTCAAATAAAAGGTATTATCCGGTTCGATACTATTCATTATTTGTGATTCGATATTGTATCGTATTTGGAAGAGTGTTTGATGTTTATTTGATATCTATTATGGATTTGTTCTGGTAAAGAATTCATAGAAGTACCAGTGAAGTTATACCTTTACAATCTAGTAAAGAAGATCTCAAGCCAATGGTTGATAATAAATCAAAAGAAAGTGATCGTAAACTAGAAGAAAAGGATCATGAACCAGAAGAAAACAATGAAAACCCGATCATGCTTGAGGAATCAGAATCATGGTGAGATAGCATGTTAAAACGTAATGCTACATTGTCTTGACTGATGTTTTTTTTCAGTATTTTGAGTTACTGTCTAGACCGTAATATTCAGCATGTTATTCATCGTTTGCAAAACGATTTTCGACTTACTAAAAGTTACAAATCATTTGTCATGGAAGAAATGCCACTGATTACTGATTTCAAACCTACACCTTCGTTTACTGCCAACAAACTTCACGATCGTTTTAAATGTTTGAATAAAGAACTTGTAGATGTAACTGATGCAAAAATAGAGCTCGAAGAGTGAGAAACCTTTTTTAATCTATTTAAAGTTATATTTTTTAAAGATCATGCGTACTGTGTAAATTATGATTCGCTCAACTTTGCTAGGAGAAATATCTTTTGTTTTTCAGTTTGAGCCTTGAAGTAGAGATTGACGCAAAAGCCCGCGAAATTGTGTTGGAATCGGTTGAAAAACGTAGCGATTCAGATTGAAAATTTCATTTTGCGAATTTACAATATTTTTGTCGATGTTGTTACTTAGCTTACGAAGCACAAAAAAGTACCTCGTGATCAATGTATAAGAGATTTATTCTATTTTTCATTTGTTTTTCGTAGTTGTAGTTTTTTTTGAGCAAACATTTTTATTTTTAAAATATTGTGTTCGTTTCGACGCTTTTGAATAAAACGAATTGATTTTTTAGTTTGTGTTAGCTTTGTAGCTTCTTAACTTCTCTGTGTTTAGTATGTTCTGTGTAAAGTTTGAATTTGCGTGAATTGGGCAGGATGCGCATTAATACTCTGCGCACCTGACAAAACTAAACGTTATCAAAAATTTACTTTTTGGTGATTAGCACTGGTTTCACTATACCGATGAAAAACAATTCTGTGATGAATGAAAGGGGTATTTTTGATAATTCAAGTTTCGTGTCTTAAATAATAAATAGTTTAATTAGTTATGAGTATTATACGCCGAAATATCAAATTAATTTTAGCGTATAATTTTTCATCGAATATCCGAAAAATTACAATGCATTCTGCTCGCTCTAAAGAAGCTATTGAAACGCTACAAAAAAATCCATATTTTGATAAATACGCGGATAAAATTTTGGAGAAACAAAAGTACGTTCTTATTGAAATAATTAACCTTCTATTTCTGTAAGATCTATAAGCAGTTGATTTCTTTTAGAATCGCTCCAGAAGAATTTGATTCTGTATTAGATAATTTGAAAAAAGAGAAAGATAATCTTGAAAAAAAATTTACTTCACTTGATAAAACGCAAAACCCATTACCAGCTGGGCAACCAAAATCAGCTAGTTCTTGTCAGTTGACGCCAAATAATAAGGTAATTCTGTATTATACGTACGCATAAAGTCTAACAAAGTTGTATATAACGAGTTATTCATCGGATTTGTGTTTTCCAGGGGTTGAATGATATCTTGAAACTTGAAATGGTAAAGAATGAGAAACCTGAGGCTATAGAACAAGTAAAAAATAAAATTTTAAATAGTCAAATTCTTTTCCCCTATACTCACTGTTCATATGAATTCGCAGATGTGGATAGAATATCATAAAACGAAAGACGCTACGATTGCTGCTTCGATACCGGTGAATGTATATGAAACTTTAACACAGAAATCGAAGAAATTTCCTGTTGTGAGTGAATACAATTTTCCAAGAGTAAAATTTCTTTCTTGAATGTTCTAAATTAAATGTGTAATGTACGTATTTCAGTTTTTAGTAGCTTTACCAAGAAATCAAGGATATGAATTTATCATGCTTCAATTCAACGGAAACGAAGTTCATTTTACTCCTTTAATCAGTTACCAAGTAATTTCATCTTATTGAATAATGGTGAAATTATCGTACTTCTACTGATTTTAATATTTTCGATTAGACTCATAAAGAAAATGCTCCTGGTTGTTTAACCTTGGTTTACTATGCTGATTTAAAAGATGAAAAGAATCTTGTATTAATGCGTGGAGAGTATGACAAAAATGTTATTGTAAGTTATGATTTAAAAAAATGACACCTAATTCGTTGTTCAAATTTCAAAATTTTACTTTTATTTTCGTTTATTTTCTTAGAATGCTATGGAAGCTCAATGTTTAGCCAATCAAATTCAGTTATATTACGGAGAAAATGACGAAAAAAGAACGAAATTAATGGAAAGATTTTCTCACCATCCTGACGAATTCCAACATATGGATCTTATTAGAGAACTTAATACTTTATCGATTTAATACCTGTGTTTGATGTTTAAATAGATTTTGTAGAATAATTTGTTCATTGAAATTAAATGAAAATCATGCTTTCTCTATTAGCCTGATACAAAGTGACGTAGTTGGCCAGATATTTGAATATGTTTTTAGTGTTAGAATGTGTGGTACATGTTCCTAACTTATATCTGCCCGTGAACAGCTAAACGATTTCATGTCAAGAAATTAGTGTTAATTTTCAGAATGAATTTACTTATTATTCCTTTCCGACGAATTTCTATGGAAAGATCTTTCTTTCGTGATGTGCACAACATTTCTTTAAAATGCATATTTCTATTTTCAACCCAAGAAAAAAAAATATTGCGCAGGAGTATTTTGCGGTGAAATAATCCGATAACAAAGGCTATGTGTGGTATAAAAAATGTAAACTTTCTTGCAAATTTAGCGACTGAAATAATACCTTTCAGTGAATCTATACGAGAGATGCCAAGTGAACCATGATAAGGGGATTGCAAATGTATTAAGTATTCAATGTTGGTTTGACTAATTCAGCTTCACACCTTTGCTATTTAAATAACAACTTGGTGTTACGCAAACAATAAAGAGATTATAATTGTGTAGTTAGGGATCGTTTATTTTGTTCGGATGAAAAAATTTTTCATTTAACCCTTATTTTGTACTTCGAAATATCGAATAATAACATTTACTTACACTCCGCTTCATTTCTGATTATAATATAGGTTACTTAGAATTCAATTGAATGAAATGAAGACGTTCCTTAAATGAAGTACGACTGCTGTTTGAAAACTTGTTTTCACAACTTTGTATTCATTCTTAAAAACTGTAAATGTTCTGGAATTGCGATGTTCATATTTTTCCAAGTTGGATTTTTATGCGAAGTATATAAGGATAAAATGGTTGCCTATGGAAAGTATGAAAGGAACGAACTACAAACTGATTATTGGGAAGAATAATTTAAACGAATTTATGAAATTAGAGAAAAAATATACACATGATTTGGACGCGTATATATGTATTCTCTTAAACAGCTGAAAAAATTGTCAAAAAATTTATTCGTTCAGGATACTTCCATTCAACTTTGATTATAAAGATACTACTTGTAGTAAGAATGTACATTCATAATATCAAAGCTATTAAAGTATACCTGTATGTACGATTTACCAGTTTCCGATAGAAGATTCGGTGAGTAGTAAGTGATAAAATTCTGAAAAAAATGTGTAATATATGTAACATATTTTATTTAAATATATAGTCTTAAATGTAATCAATGAACTTACAACAGTTTAAAAGATAATGGAATGAACTTACACAAATAATTAATAATGTTTTAGAAATCTACGTACAATCTAAAATTAAACACGGTAAATTTTCAACAGAATGTAAAACAAATATGAAAGCAAAGTCACAAAAAAAATGTTCAGTTTTGGTTCGAGTTAATTATATATTGCAATAAATCCCACAATTGCTATGTATAAATCATGAATCTCAAATGTTAGGAGTACACGTATAAATTATTCAAGTAAGATGGAAATGTGTGATAATTTTTTAAGTTTAATTTGAAATGAGGACGAAATAATCTGGAGCAAAATTAAAAAAGATAATCGCGAAATTTTTGACAGTTATGTGGTCAGTGGTGAGTGATCAGAAAAAAGTAATGTAGTCTATTCGATTCAGCTATAATGATAAACCAAAATAGAACATAAAAGGTATACTTTGAAATCGTTGATTTGAGCTTTTTATTTCATTGGTGATCATCTAACTGTTTATCATGCTAAATCAACAAATAGAGCAAATTACTGCTCCTAAACCTACATATGCCGTTCAACTATTCAATTTTTAATAAATGTACCGACTTATAACATGTAAGTAGTAAGTACCTAAGTAAACATATGAAAATCAATTCTATACCATGTTCAAAAGGATGCTTACTCGCAGATTTTTTTAAAATAATGTGAAAACTTCACAAATGATTTGCAATATTCCAACCACAAAACTGCCAAGATTTGTAAAGTCATAAAGTATCATAAAAAATGATACTTTATTTGATCTTATGCGAAAAATTATAAACTTATTTTATTTTAGTCTTTAAAATGTTTATAAATACGGTATCTGTACGTATCTGCATTAGGTACTTAGGTACTTTTCAATTCGAAAACGAGGGTACAATTATTGCATGAGTATAACCTGATCTGTACGTCGGTATCACTGGAGGAGATTCGTTGGAATTTTGATAATATTGTCTGTTGTTTTTAGAGGTATTTTGATCGTGTAATTTTCTCATATGTTTTTTCAAATCAAAATTTCGACAGAATCCTTTACCACATATGTCACAGGTAAATGGTTTCTGTTCGTTGTGAGTATGCATATGAAACGTCAAATTGTATATTTGATGGAAAGCTTTATTACACACCGAACACTTGTAAGCTTTTACTCCTGTGTGAGTCAACTTATGGTTTTTATAATTGCCTGAAATTAAAACGTTAAAAATATATATATATTAATTATCAAATCATGAAATTGATGAAAAAACATTACGTAAATTTAACACACATGAGTATCTAAAGTACTAAAAAATGTTCGAAGTAGAAACGTTTCAGTGTTTCTAATAGATATGAGTTGTTTTCAACTTTTCTACAATTTATAATTTTGATGTTCAAGAGGTCTCGAGTAAGTGATAACTAAACCACTCTTGTACATTTCAAAATTCAAAGAAATCATTCAATGAAGTATTTTAATTATGCTTTTGGTTTTGATATTTTATAACTTCACTCAGAGCATCTAATAATGTAGGTACACTTATACCAAAAAAAAAAAAAAAATTCATCTCTTTAAGACTACCGAATACCTAAGTAAGTCTATTATATTGTGAGATTCGCCTAATACGAGTATTTTATATTATCTATGATAGCTATACGAGCATAATTACTCTTTACTTGTGGTACTAAATGAAGTTGAACAAATTATCTCACGTCGGTCTATTTAGAGAGTGGAGAAACGATGCCTTGTAGAGAGCATACCAAGTGTAAAGTACATATCTAATCTACACGCTGCTATCATTTAACAATAAGAATAAAGTTCAGCTTACCTTTTTGGTGGAATCCTTTTCCGCAATACTCGCAAGTAAATGGTTTAACACCGGCATGGATCCTGGTATGAGTATTCAAAGTAGAGCTTCTATTGAAAGCTTTTCCACAAGTAGTACAGGTATGCGGTTTCTCTTCAGTATGTATAATTTTATGTCGACAAAGCGTAGAAGCTTGTCGGAACCCTTTACCGCATACTTTACAAACAAACGGTCTTGCCCCTGTGTGAACTGGCATATGTCTAGTAAGATTATAATGGGCGTTAAACGTTTTACCACAATCTTGGCACGTGTATGTTTTAGGTTTTAAAAACTGTTCGTTTGTTTTTTTAGTATTCTTATCACTGGTAGCTATTGTAGTTGACTTTTCATTCTGCTGTCGTTTCAACATCGAGATGGAAAATTGATCTAGGTTTTCTTTGCGTTCGTTGCAGTAAGTAGTAGTGTCTTCGTAATTGTACGAGGTTTTTAAGTTATCGAAGTCGAACATATTAAAATTGGAAGGATAATAGAAGACGACTGGGTATTGCCATTGATCATTCGGTTGGATGACCGACGATGGATTGTATTTCTCGTTATTCGTGTCGTTAGGTAACATGTAGGGGCATTTGTAGTAAAAACATTTTTTAGGCTTTTTATCCGGCTCCATTATTCTGGCGATGGAAAAAGTAAGTGTTTTCGAAGTTAAGGAACATTTCGTCGGCTGTTTTTTGTACTCGTCTTCTATTTCTTTCATCGGTGGTCTCGATAAACATTCGGTTTGATTCATCGAATGGAAAATAATCACCCTGTTGACAAAATCATGAACTGTAACGTGTTGTACAATATCGCTTTTCAAATTTACCATGTAGCAATCCGAATAAATTATTAATAAAAGAAGAAATTACACTTGGCAGGTTCAAATTCGAGCAGAAAAATACGTCGGTATGGTAGGTAAAAAAGTTGTGTAGGCCTACCCTACTATGAAATCACGCCACTTTCAAACTCGCTTCTGCATCAATACGAAGATTAAAATAAGTATCTCCGTCATTTTATACTTATACCCAGTAATTTTATACCGAAGTATCATTTTTAACAGCCGTATTTAAACGATTCGCGCTTCCCATCCAGATATTATGTAACAGTTGTGTAATTTTATTTATTTACAAACTGGGCGGGCAATTTGCTGCAAGATCGATGCAGAGGTAGGCTTTCGAGGGCGTGTCTACTCAATAAGCAAGGGATTTGCATAGCACATGTTTACTGCGAAAGTTGACACACAATTTACAACGTTCGAGAGTAATCTTAAAAATAAAGATTGTTTGTACTGGATGTAAACTTCACTGTTAGATATTCATTGTTTACTTCTGTTCTTTTTCTTTCCACTAAATACTATATACCTTTAGTCGTCGTTATGTTTTGGGCATTATGACGTAGGTACATAATACAAACATAGGTATGGTTTTTTTGTTATTATGCCTATTGGGTCAATTGGATCACTGGATGAACCTAATTACACCAAAAAAAACATTTATAGATGTTGACGAAATTCGTCTTATTAATTCATCAGGCTGACCATAAAAAATCTTATTTTGCAAACGAAATTTTAATACAACCAAAAGCTCGTATAAAGAATTCAAAATAAAGAATTCAGAATCTACATAATGTAGATTAATCGTTGAAATAACTTTTAATTATATTTATTTGAAAATTAAAAATTTAAGTCTAACAAAACGCAAAATCAAAAAAAATCTTTATCATCAAATACGCTTTATAAGAGCTAGAAACATTGCAAGCATCAAGTATTGAAGGAGCTACGAGTATATTATCTTAGGTACGTTTTTGAAATGATAGGTACTGGTTGTTTTGTATTGACTTTTCTTCCTTATATCTACTAGTGATCGGTCAACTCATGAGAATTACATGTATTATGATTAGTATACTCAAAAAATCAAATGGGCTGAGATGAGATATGCTATTGTCATAATTTTATTTTCGACCAAACCTACTGCTCACTTTGAAAATTCTTGAAAAAAAAATTAATTATAATGAAAATTTGCTGTTATCTCTAAAACGCAAGATATATTCTGCAATATGTGTGATATAAAAATCAAGAGTTGGGCTAAACAGGTTCGTACAATATGACAAAATTACTATACAAAAAAACATGATTAAAAATTTGTAACTTTTTTAGTTTTTAGTGAATAACTTTTGAAAAAGCTATTAAGAGCACCTTACTAAAAAATTAAAAAATGAACAGCAGAGCATCTTCAACTCAGTTGTTGGGGTGGTGATCCTGCGGGTTGTATTTATGCGGAGAAAAAAAATACCAATTAAAGAAAAAAAAAGTATCGCAACGGTGCTTTTTCAGCCTGATTCTCGTGACATATTAAAATCATGAGAATTTAAAAAATGCATCGTTTCGCAGTGCTTTTTTCTCAAATAGCATTATGGGTAGGAAGGGTTCAATGGGGCTAAAAAGTTGAAACCTCCAGTACATCAAGGGTCTGTACAAATTGGATATACCTAATTTCAATTTCCTAGCTTAATTTGGTTGGGAGATTAAGGAGGAAACCCCCTTTTTCAAGGTCACAAAAGGGAAAACTCCTCATATCTTCCCTCTTAATTCACCTAGGATGTTGATTTTTGGATATGCTATACAACTTTGGATTCTCTATCGATTGACTTGAAAAGGAAGAATTTTTGTGTTTTTTACCCTCAGCACTCCCTCCCCCCTCAAAATGGGGCAAAACCAAATTTTCACCCAAGGTAATTCTCATTCAGATATATCTAATTGGTCGCCAAACTGAGCGGATTGACCAAATTGGAGCTATTTAAATCGGTATCGAGCGGAGTAAATGATTTCAATGTTCGAGGGGAAAAAATAATAATAATAAATATCTGACAAGGCTAAAAATTGTCTTAATGGTCTTTTAGAACCCTAAAACGGATTTTGTTGATATTCTCCCCCTCAGTCTCCGTTAGTCGATAGAGAAGGTAAAAAATACGAGAGAGGCACTGTGATAAAAAAATCAAAAGTGGAGATAAAGTGGTTTGCAAATTGTGACGATACATGTATAAAAATATTTATTTTAAAATTTTTAATTTTTTTCAGTATTTTGCAGATAACCTCTGAAAAAAGCTGTTATGAGCTCCCTACTAAAAATTTCTAAAATGACTAGCCGTGCACCCCCCTTCCCCCACTCCATGGTTTGAGCAGAAATCCTGAAGGTTGCCTCCCGCAGAAGAAAAAATAATATTGAATGGAATAAAATGGAAAATCATGAATTTTCAAGAAAAAAAAAAAATGAATGAATTTCAACATTTCACTTTAGTTTCTCCATTGGGAAGCATTTAATCACGTAAAAAACGATTTTTTAAAAGACAATTCTTCAAGCAATATTAAAAAAATCCATTTCATGAGGGAATTTTTCGAAAAAATTACCAATGTATGTCAGAAAATTTTTTTATTAAAAAAAAGAAAAAAGTGATATTGTTTAAAAACCCCTGGAAATAGACGTATGTGAAAAGTTGATTTGTGTTACCATTTGGGGTGTAATTCTATTTAAAAAAATATTTTCAAAACAACTTTTTCTGCACTTTTTGCAACATTTTTAAACTTGAAGCCAGTTTTGCAAGTTGAAAAAATTGAATTGAAAGGCTGAAATTTTTACCACATCTTTTTAAAGTAATTTCGAAACAATTGTGATCCCGCCACCGTTTACAGATTTCCAAAAAAAAAAGTAACAATTGGTTCACCTAATTATAGGAATTTGTTTTTCAAGTTCAGAGTTACCCAATGTTCATTGAAATCAGTGTCAGTCAAAGCTGGTGGAAAAACTGATCAACTTTAATGAAACAAATTAAAAGTGAATTTTTTTATAATTACTAAAACGTCGTTTTTATTCATGCTTGGTCAAATTTGAAAAAATGATCTTCTTCCCTCCCTCTCACCTCTTTCGAGGAAATATTTGTTCTATTAATGAATTATGGATACCTAGATTACCTACTAGGGCGTTTCAATATTAGTTTTTTTTTTCGAAAGTTAGAGGGGAGGAGGCATGGAAACAAAATTTCGAAATTACGTCAAATGAACGAGGTAAAAATTTGGGATCTCCAACTTGACCCTTACCCCAACCCGTTTTGAATTAAAATTTCAAAATTTACATAGCAGTCGAAAAAAAGTTTTTTTATTTTTTAGATTTTTTTTTTGGTGTTAACATGTTATAGTAGACCAAATGAGACCAAAAAAAAAAAACTTCTCACACTTTTTTTTTGCTTTTCAGGGGTTTCAAAATTCCGTTCAAAAATGGAAAAAATCAATTATTTAAAATTTTCTCAAGGTAATGAAGTAAAAATACGAAATCTCATTATTTTTTGTGACAAAATGAATGAAAGTTTTTTTTTGCTTTTTTTTCATTTAAAACCCCTAAAAAGTCAAAAAAAATTGCGAAAAGTTTTTTTTTTTTGGTCTCATGTGGTCTACCACGACAAGTTGGTATCAAAAAAATTGAAAATAGAACATTTTTTTCTTTACTTTTTTAAGTAAATTTTGGAATTTTAAATTGAAAGGGGATGAGGCAAGGGTCAAGTTAGAGATCCCAAATTTTGAACCACGTTCATTTGACGTCATTTCACAACTTTTTTGCTTTACCACCCCTGAAACTTTTTAGAGAAAAAAAACCTAAATTTGAAACGCCCTATTACTCACCCATACTTATTCAAGTAGGCAAGTAAGTAGGTACGTAATTTACGTATAATAAACTCAACCCGTCACAACATCTACATTACATACGATACGAAAAATGAACGATGATAAATTCCAACAGAATATAATGAAGGCATATCAGTTTCAATTTCACTAAATAAATGTTTAAACTGCGTTTATAGTATATAGCAACAATAGCGTACAAAGTTTGATACAATAGGGTACATCAAACTCCCTTAGGAGAGTCGTAGAATAAGCGATTTGTAAACACGCTGATGAGGACATATGGCTTTTATTTACATTAATAAATGGCGTACCGAATTGCTTGTTTTCGCTTCAACGCTATACACCGATTGTTGTACATTATGTACTTATAATGATTTTATACGTGAGAATTTTTGAATTTCGATTCTTACAATACGCACGTTACGTAATACCTGAATATGTACTGAAATATTGATTTAAAAAAAAAATCCCCAATTTCACAGGTACATTCAAAGGCGTCGTTTTATGATTAAAAATTATAAGGGGGCATGAAAGAAGCCTCCCAGTTTAATCTAGCTTTTTCGAACGAGTGAGAGTAGAATATTACAGATATGAGCCCGAGCGAAACAGGAGTGAAATTTTCAAAGAAATTAATTTTTCAATTTACGAAAAGAAAATTATTCGCAGTTTTATAAAGAAAAATTAAAATTTTCGATAATTTTGTGTTTAAATTCGAGGTAAATACAGCAGCTACCGAACATGAAAATGGAAATTTTATAAGGTGAAGCAGAAAGGTCCATAATTTTTTTTAGAAGATCTTCTCAGGAACGCTTTTATGGGGTGAGAAAAAAAAATGCATCAAAAAAGAAAAATCAACTTACCTACGTATTATTACGTAATAAAAAAATTGACCTCCATTTTTTACGTATAAACGTAACCAGAAAAGCACAGCGTAATCATGTACAAAGTACCAACGTGACATGTATAATATGCGTCAAGTAGATAGGTAAGTATGTAGGTATAGATAGGTACTGGATACATACGTATTACGTACATTGTGTACAACGTACTAGAAAAGCTATTTCAGAAAAAGGCAGCATATCCAGTAAAACAGTACATTACAGGATAGTGCTTGTAATTGGAACAAAGAGAGGCAGGAAACGTCATCTTACTTCATATTTTTCGTCGTAATAGGCTTACTTATAGTATGCCTGCTCGCCGCGTTTCAAAAACCATACAGGCCTACGCAGAGCTGACGAAGATGGCAAATTAAAAGAAAATAATTTCATTTTTATTCTGGCCGACGATTTTTCAAACTCAACGATAGTGTAAACATTCGACTAATAGACAATCATGTGCGATGAAAGTTGTAGGCCTATTAGTTATCGGGCTGTAAAGGGAAGATTTTTTCTATTATCACGACGATTAGATTTTTCAAGTGCGTGCAGCACTTCCATAGAAGACATGTCGTTTGAACACATACATTTTACGATATACAGGACAATAACAACATCGTGTTCGCGCGTCCCTAGTCGCTATACATATATGCTTTTTGCTTATTTAATGCTGGTTCTTTTAGCTGGATTGAATGGAAAATTGAAGCGGATGAAGAGGGGTGCAATATGTGTATATGTCTATGTAAGAGGAGACAGGGCTCAGATTGCTTTTCAATTTTCTTGCGTGTGAATCGTTCAGTGCATGTATTTAGGTGGTGTAATACGGGATGAACCTGTAAGTTAGGGAAAGATGCAAAGTATGATGTAGGATTAATAGCGAATATTACCCTGATTATGATACTTGGAATTTTATTTTTGTAGAAATGTAAACCTGCCGCTAGAGTCATAGAAATCGAGATAGATATTAGTATAGAACTAAAGTACACACACAGGTAAATTAAATTTACCCACTAGAAGTCCCACTTTCTCCCAAAGGTAGTGCTGTACAGGCATCTAAAAATGTAACAAATGAGCAGTTTCAAAATTTTGATCTAATCATTAATCCAAGTGACGGATTTAGTAGATAGAGTTTTTTCCTACAAATTTTATCATATACACATGTCACCTATCTCTCTTATTGAAGGGGCAGCATTCGTTTGAATTTTATAAGCTCCTTCAAATAATCAAAATAGGCAAATTTTGTATATAACTAAAAATGCTGCAATAGTTGCCTAGTACAAGATCCATTATTCAACAACAAGATTTGGATAATTTTTTCGTTCTCAAAATTTTAGACATCGTCCCTTCGTCCCTATTACTCCCGTGTAAAATTTTAAGAATAAAAAATTTTTCCAAATTGTGGTTTTGAATAATTAACTTGGTAGTAGGCAACTTTTGCAACATTTTTGATTACATACAAAGTTTGCCTATCTTGATTATTTGCAGGCGATTCATAAAATTCAAACGAATACTGCCTCTTCGAAAACGCAGATAGGCCAAATGTGTACATGACAAAATTTCTAGGAAAAATTTTTGCCTACAAGGTTTGCCACTTGGATTGAAGATTGAATCGAAATTTTGAAATTATTCATTTGTTTAATTTTTAAATGCCCTTGAAGCGCCATCTCTGAGAAAACGCGAGACTTCTAACGAATAAGTTGCATTTGTCTCTGTGTGGCAGGTTTAAAAATTTTTATACACTTGGGTACCCATTTGCCCTGTATTTTTCCAATTAGTAATTAATTTCGACTGTTTGTTACACCACTCATCTTTCGTATTTGCCAATTTATAAGCACTTCATCCGATATGAACTAATAAGTTGGCTCAATATCAAAAATTTGAATAAGCTGGCAATGAATTTTTAAATTATAGCGCCCGTTAGGTGCCATTTTTATTCAAACGAAAGCGAAAATTTTGGGAAAATTTCGTTAAAACTAGGAATATTAGTACCTAGAAATCTTATTTTTTAGAATTTCCCAGTTCGGAAAAATTTTAATTTGAAACTTAGTTCGATTTCGATTCTAAATAAGTAATTTGTTCTCAATTTTCGACCTCGAGATTCTGCCAGTCTATGCATTTTGTCACCCTATTGCTTTACTCCTCCTTACCCCCCTCCCCCTCCCTTAATTAGACGAAATTGTGTCATTGTTAGCATAGTTTCACGAGTGATTATATTTTTTTGTGAATCGAATGCGATAGAAAAAGCTCAACTTCTCAGAACTCACCTCGTATAAATAAAACAATCAATATTTATGAATTGCCTAAGAAAAGAAGGAGTGGGGTGAAATTTTGATTTAACAAGATTTTAAAATGATAAAACTGATAAGGAGACGTACATTTGAAATCGAAAAATTATTATCGAAATATTTCAATTTTTGTCACCTCCTAAAATTTTCCACCTGGGGAACCGTTTACCCATCCCCTCTTAATACGTCACTGGACTTGAAAGTGAAAATTCAATCATGGTAAAAATTTTGGGGAGTAGTCAGAGGGACGAAAAAAAGCGGAAAATTTTTATTTTTGTGTTTTTTATGTGTACAGACGAAGTATTGAAAGTTGTGTAATCCAAAAGTACGCCCCACCCCCTAATTCCTAGGGGTTATCTGGAAAAAAGTTAGTTTGGCACCTGTTTCCCCTGTCCTCTACCTGAATTCAGCTATAAAACCAATTTTCGTGTAGTGGATTTAGTAGCTTCGATTTTTCAATTTCAGTACATCCCCCCTTAACCGCCACCCAAAAGTGGGTTTTTGTTATTTTACGGGTTTGTTCAACCTTTTCCACCTTCCTCTGTCCAGTCAAATGGGCATGGGAGCATTAAAAATTGCCTTGTAAATTTAGTAGGTATGTTTGAAGTACCTCTTGGAAGTTTCAACCTTTCACTCCGAGACCAATTGTACTATTTTAATCTTCAAAAACTACATTTTCAGGAATATTTGAGTAATTTAAGCAATTTTTTTTGACTTGTTAGCCTAATTTTGTAGGAGGGGTTTGTTCCGCAACACCCCTCCCCTCTTGCGCGTGGGCTTGGTACCTTAGGTTAAGATAGATGATTTGGTCCTGTCATCAAATTTTGAAAATTATAATAATACACCCTAAAGAAATGGGGGGGGGGGGGGTTCTAAAAAATTTTCGACCGAAAGAATCTCCCTCCTTCCATTATCATCTTTTCTCTGACGTTGCAGTGAAAAACACATATGTATTTCTCAATAAAAATCGTCATAAATGTGTGTTTATGCTATTGAAACCAACTGTAATGTGTAGGGAGAGTAGGGGGCTGTATACCAGAATTTTTTCAAAATTTTCAAGCCGATAGAAAAAGAGATACGAATAAGAGAAAATCTCAAACCTTTGACACGTAAGAATCGAAAAAGGTGCACCGAACTTTTTTTCTAAAACGTGTATTTCAATGGGTACTTACTTACTCCTAGAATACTTTGCTTTGCATTTTAGGTAGTAGGTTGCACAAACTTCTAAAAAATGAGGAAATTTTGAAATTTTTTCGATCAAAATTAACTTAAAATCGAACGATATTACTATTATTGAAAGGAGCACATTAAAAGACCCAATGTATCCGAATTTTCGATTATGTATGTTCATTTGTAGGAGTTTTATGAATTTTTAAAAGCATAAAAAACTGAACTAACGCGTACAAGGAAGATGCTCGTAGGTGGCCTAAAAAAAAACTAACCTCTAATTCGTGTCTAGCGGGTCAAAATACCCCTACTATACATAATAACTGTACGTGAATTTTGAATTTACGAATTTTTTAAAGATTTCTTTTACAAGTCGTAACCACTGTTAAGCACTTTGATGAATTGGAGCAAAAAAATCAAATTTTAAAAATTTGAGTAAAACGAAAGGGGAGATGTATATTTAGAGATGATTTGACCAACTGAATACAAATTTGAGGTTAACTTTTTCATTCGAGTAGTTTATTGAGTAACCATAAAATTGCGAAAATTCGACGTAGAAAAGTTAAGAAAATATGAGAAATCAGTTGTAATGATATTTTCAGGTAAAAATTTCGAAATTAGCTACATTCAAGGTAAATTAATTTTTTTAATTACTTGAATTTTTTGGAATTTTTATTTTTAAAAATTTAATTTAATTTCGGAACGAATTTCGATCAAGTTGAGACTTTAAATTTTTATATCTAACTTTCATTCTCCGTCATTACGTAATATAACTGTCTTTACTTTGGATTGCAACTTTCTAAAAAAAAAAAAAAAAACGAAAAATACTAAATTGAAATTTTTTAATTTTTTAAAAAACGTGTAAGTAGGTGCAAAAATCAAAATGTTCACCTTCATCGACTGAATAAATATTTTTAATTATGTTGTAAAAAGTCAATCTCGTACAAATTTCGATTTTAATCACGAATCACACGATATCGAGCGTAATAATCACGACTCGCATCGTCTCATCACGTCGGCTAAGAAGTTGAAAAAAATCACACGTCGTGTAATATACAAAAATAAGAATCGATTCGCCCGTACACGTCGTCGGTCGAATTAGAAGTTTCGCATTGAATTATTGAGTTTACAAACAAGCCGTCAACATCATACCGAAAGCTCTGTCAACATTCCCCTTGTATCAGAAATCATCCCTTAAACTACGACGCTATTATGACGTGTTAACCAACTTGTCAACATCAACCAGCGTTAGCAGTATCCTCTTTATCCGTCGACGAGTCTATTATATTCTTGTACCACAACGTCCGCAATGCGAGCTGTGAAGCCGATACACATCAATCCCATTTGCAGATTAATAAGCGTCATTTCTGTGATTTAACTTCCGCTTTTCATCTCTATCCTGCGAACCTTTTTCCTACCCCTGCACCACACCATCAGACACATACATATTATCGGGTATATGTGTGTAGACAGGCCCGGCCCCGGCCTATACAGTATACACTATGTAGGCTAATTCTCAATCGACGGACGACGCGACACGACGCTTTTGGCTGTCACGTTTCTTTCTGCCTTTTTTTTTTTTTTTTTAATGATGTTGAAACGACAAAAGTGTTTTTCATTTTTATGACATTTGATAACCGCGATGAGGTTAATTTTCGTTCACGCGCCCATTGATGGTGGGTACTTGGAAATTAACAGGTGTCGAAAGAAAGATTTATAGGGTTGTAAAGGGCCGCATGGAAAATATAGATGTTATTAGTTTTATAGGTAGCTTATACCTATTCACCCGTAAATGTCTACGATTCGCTTTATCCTTTCATCGATACAATCGAAAACTATTAACAAGTCAATAGATTACAATTTGCTATCACGAATAAATTAGTAGTTGGTAGCAGGTCCGGACTGGTCTCCCAGGATACGGGGAAATTTCGGTAAACCAGTTCAAGTCGAGCCCTTCTCTACAAAACGTGGCCAAAAAGTTTTAATCATTTTGCACGTTGAAAGAAAAAATTGAAAGAATCTAATAAAAATTAAAAAATATATAAAACGTACCACGAGGCTCCCTCAGTACCTACCCAAGCCCTCGAAGCAGTATTGCCAGCGGTGGTAACTTTCATATAGTACATATCAAGATGCTACATGGCAAAAAAGTTTGATACACCCAAAAATTTTTCAAATAAGTAGGTACCTCTTCATCAACATCGCCTACAGATGTATTATATAGACCGCTAGATGAACAGTGGCAAAATAACGTTGTTTCTGAAAAACCACTCTGCGCATGCTTCTATTGTGTATTGGGTTGGTGTAGAAATTTAAGAAGGGATGTACAGAGTGTTTGCTACTAGTAGGGATATCCACGTTTTATGACCGTACGTCACATTTAACCTGATCCGTGGATTTGGGCATGCGCAGAATGTTTTTTTTGACAAACTCTCACTAGAACTTATGTTTTATATTTGGGGTATTTCAACTAGTGGTCAGTAGCCTCTTTTATAAGGTCTCCCTTAGTAGTCTCTCTTATCTTTCTTTCTTAGCAGTCTCTCTTGTCAATATCTCCTATTGGTCTCTCTTACTTGCTCGCGTGTTAATTGTTGGTCTCTTTTGTGAGCCTTTCTTGTCTGTCTCTGAGGATGATTGGGTTTAATTCACATAAGCCCAAATTTTGGGGAGGAAGTATTGACGATTAAAAATAGCAAAAATTGTTCTTTTCTTTGCCAATGGACGTTGGATTAAAATTCGTGTTACATATCCAAAAATCAGCCTCCTAGGTCAATTAGGGGGGAGAGGAAGAGGAGGAATTACCCAGATCAAAGATTTTTTTAAAGCTGAAAATTTTGAAAAAAAAACACGATTCAAGGCACTTCTAATTGATTGAAGAAACTGATTTTTGGATATGTTCATGAAATTTTCATTAATTGACAGAAAAGGCTTCGGGTTTTCATTGAAAGACGATGGGGAAGGACGTTTGAAAATTAAATGCATCAAATCAACTATCAAACTCATAACCAATTTCACAAGTTACAGCAATTTTGACAGGTATTGAGCTAAAAACTGGTAGAGAAAAAAAAAGAGAAAAATTATGCCAATCATAAGAACTTATTAATATAAATTTAAAATTGCAAAAAGCAATTTTGTTTAATTTTTGTCCAGTTTGATAAACTAACAAACATGGATGTAAAATTTCTGAAAATGCAATTTTAGTATTGAAAAAAAATCCGATTTGTCTAAATTTTGCCCACAGTTTGCTTGGGTGTGCAAATATTTGTTTATTTGTTTCATTTTTGTGAACTTGAGCTTCAAAAAACAGTACTCTTTACAGCGTAATAACCCTGTATTTCACTTTGTAAAAAACATTTACAAAGATGATAGATTTTATTTGGAAAATATTTCATTTTAACCTCAATTCTCAGATCTTTATGCTGTATACAGGGTATTCCGTTTGTATGGTATCTCCTCCACTCCACAAGTAGAGCAACACAAGTTGGACATATGTGGTATGAGTTGTCTATTCAAAACATCACAGGCATTCGAATTTTTAATTTTCAAAAAATTCCAATTTAAAAACTAGAAATGGTAGAGATATTTTAATTTACACCAAAATGTGTAAAACACAATATAGTATTTCCTGTAAAAAGAATTAGGTGCATGAGTGATGAGGTTCGTAAAATATGGCGAATTGAATGTAAAAAAACGTTTGAAAATCTTTAAAAATTTTGTTCATAACTTTTCCAAAGGGCTCATTTAAATAGCCAATTAAAAAATTTTCTCAAAGTAACAAGGTACCCTCACCTTACTTGGCATATTATATTTTGAAAAAAATTGTTTTATCGAAATTTTTCCCCCTTTTTAGAAAAAAATTTCGATAAAAAATGAATTTTGACAAAAAAAGTTCCTTTATTAAAAAATATTTACTCGATTTTGATATAGTTTCTCTAAATTAATTAAATATTTCTATAAAAAGAATTTTTTATTCAAATTTCTATTTTCATGAAAAATTTTCTTCTAAAAAAAGGGGAAAAATTTTAACAAAACAATTTTTCTACGGATAATCTAAATTAATTGGGGAAAATTTAATTATGTCAAGTGGACAGGGCGTCGTGTTACTTCAAGAAAAATTTTCCAATTGCATATTTATAATAGTTTTTTAAAAAAGTATGAATAAAAATTTTTAATATTTTAAAACATTTTTGTACGTTTAATTCGTCATATTTCACGAACCATTTCACCCATGTTCCTAATTTTTCTATCGGAGATACTACATTGTATTTGCCATATTTTGGTGTAACCTAGACATCTCTACCATTTCTAGTTTTTAAATTGCAATTTTTTGAAAATTAAAAATTCAAATGCCCACAGCACAGCCCCTGCGATGTTTTGGATAGACAACTCACACCACATGTGTCCAACTTGTGTTGCTCTACTTGTGGTATGAAGGGATTACTATCGAGAGGGAACACCCTGTGTATATATTTCAAAAAAAGTTTCATGACTTACCAACACCTCTTGAAGAAAATTTTAACTTCTATCTCGAGAAATTTCAGGTCACGCCGCTATTTGAAATAGAACCAAAAAGTGAAGAAGCATCGATTCAAATATTTTAAAAAGAAGGAAAAAGTGATATTATGTGAGTTATATTTGATAAACAAAATATAGTCTTCAATATTTGCAAAGTTTTCAAAAATGAATATGAAAAATTTAATGGAGGGGGAGGGGGTGTTGGCGGGGCTGTTAATATTTTGGCAGGCCCTAATTTGGTTCATTTACTAGTAAGAATTTTTAGGCCAATCCGCGTTTGGTTAGTACAATATTTTAATACAAAAAAATTAATTAATTAACGATTCGTTCTAATTAAAGATCTTCATTTAACCTTTAACGACTATTTCTCCTCATATAATTAGCTTTTAATTTGCCAACATTTAGGTATTTTATTTACCAAAAAGAACCCAAGATACCTACGTATTTAAAGATACGTATTATATTCACGTACGTATGTAGGTATAGGTACCTGCGTAGTGAAGATTTAAAACGTAAATAAACACGCACTTTAATTTAACTGTAGATAGGTATTAGGTACGTACCTACCTAGCCGCGTACCTATTGCTTATCACTACCACAAAATCGAAGAATTAATGGTTAACATCGTGTTCACCATTTAAACGTAACACCGGCGTTCGCTATTGTTTTACTTTTAAGACGAGGTAGAGGAGGTTAAAAGTAAAAAAGAAACTGTTAACTGATTAACAACTTGTACCCTACGAGGGGATAAATGGAATTGAAATTTTCAAAAGGGTATTCGTTTAATATGTAAAACTTCGTTCCGGCGCGGCGTCGAGTTGTTATAATATAGCATCACAACCTTTTCGTGAAAAGTACTAAGAACTTGATTATCTGTGGAAATTGATTACTCGACGACGGTTCGGTTTTATTATTTTACTTACTCTTAGGCACGCGAACAAGCCCCAACCGACGTTTTTGTGTGATATCGCGATAACCCATCTAATCATCAACTTTACCTATTCAATCATTTAAACGGCTTTTCATAATCGATCGTTGGCAATCTGTCGTCTAAGCGGAAAACCACGTTAAGTACGAGTACTTAAATAAATCGTATACGTGTACTTAGTGTTGGTACCGGGTGAATTTTTTTCTGCTGTTTGTTTCGTTTCAAGATTCGACAAAGTACGAGAATTTATCGTTATCGCGATGTCTCTCCCTCTCTCACTCTTTCTCTCTCTGATGCTAGATAGGTATAATATGAGAAGAACTGGAGTATATTTTGATGAGGTAGCTACCTATCTAATTTTGTATGCCAATTTTATGCTATAGAAATCAGCCCAAGTATTACGATGATGTTATCAATTTTGAAATTGGTAGGTAGTTAGATAGGTAGGTAGGTACTGATTGAAAAGTTATAGTTGTGATAAGCTGGCTGTTCTGTGGTAGGTACCCGAAAAGATTTTTGTTTTTGATTGGTCATGATAAGAAATTAAGCCTACGTGTTGAATATTGATTTAATTTCGATATGCTGTTTGTGAGAGGTTTTTTATTTTAATTTTAATTTTTAAAATGTTCTGCAATTCTAAAAAATCTAAACTAAAAGAATTTTATAACTTATTACCTTCGTTTGTGCAATATGAATTCGGGATAACGAGGTATCTACATGATACGCTCTGCTTAACAAGTTCATCAGTTTGTCAAGCTTACTTGATAATGTGAGCTTGATCAAGTATTTTTAGGCTCGACAAACTTGTTACAATGCACAGAAATCTATTAAGAGCACATGTGCACAGCATCTACTAGCACTAAAAATACTTGGCTGCGAAAATATTGGTGCCTAAATAAGCTATCAATGTAGAGTGATCAAAATAAAACATTACTTTCAAAAAGAATATCAACAAAATATAAATATTTGGTGACCACAAATTTTTTTTCATGTACAAACTTGAGGTTAGAAAGTTGGAACGTGAGGACGTGTTGATGAATGAACAAGCCAGCGAACCATTGGACTTGATCAAGCCACATCAAGTCGTGGCTTATCAAATAAATTGTATCGTGTGGACACCCCTTAAGGTATCTTAACATATGGATTTGGACAAATATCATTCAACGGTTTTGAAAATATACTTATTTGAATTATTTTTCTATGCATCGTGATTTTTATTCACAAATTTACGCAAATTTAGTTTATTTCAACTGCAGATTGATAAGATAATAATCGAAATGATTTTGAATCGGGTTCAGATGTGTAGAAGATCCAGCAAGATGGATATGAAAGATGTGATGAAAGAATTTAGGAAAATATTGGTTATTGAATCAATTTACGAAACATATGTAAATATGATAGGTATCCAAAAAGTTACTGTCGTAAAGTGCATAAGGGGAAAAATGATCACCTTTTTAACCTTATTAGTCTAGCAAAAATTATTGCCAATCTTGACGAGGAGCCTTCTTGGAAAAAGTAGAATTTTGAGTTTTCCTTTCCAAATCGTCATGGTAATTTTTTATTTTTTATTTTGAAACATTCTACGCGGGGTCTTTAATTTTGAAGATAGGCGATTTATGCAAGCAGAACTTTTTCTTCGCTTTGATAAAGTTATGTAAAAATTTTTTATCACAAAAAATATTTCTCCGAAGCTTTGATATTTTGAATCACTATCAAATTTTGAATTAAGCAACATTTACGTTCTTTTGAGATAATTTTAAAACTTGATTCTCACATTTGGGATTGAAAATATTAAAATCACGCATTATTTTTTAAATAATTGGTCTATTTTCGAAGAAAAAAATGAAAGTGATTTTAATGTGCATAATTCAGACCATGAAAGCCCAAATTTAGAACCTCGCTAACTCTACGTGCAAGATTTATGTACAAGAGATGAATCACAGCTCGCATCCTTGCTTCGCTAGAGCTGCTTGCGGGGGGGGGGGTGCAATCAGGCTGAAAAATGGACCCCCCCAGGCACAATTAGGTCCTATATACTGAATCTATATACCAAATTTCATTCAGTTTCCAAGCTCAATTTGGAGGGGAGATAGAGAAGGAACAGCCCTTTTTCAAGGTCAAAAAATGGGAAAACGTTTTATATCTCCCCTCCTAATTGACCTAAGAAGCTGGTTTTTGAATATGTTATGCAACTTTTCATTGTCTATCGATTGGCTCCAAAAAACAATTTTTACGATTTTAGCTCCTCAGCTCTCCCTCCCACAAATTTAAGCATAATTGAATTTTGACCAGAAGTCATCTTCACTCCACAATATCAAATCCGCCGCCTATCTAAGTCTATTTTCCAAATTTTATCGATTTTGGTCGCTTTCGAGCTGAGTGAATGATTTTTAGTTTTGGTGAAAAAATGAAATGAAATAAATATAAGTGTTCGACATGGCCAAAAATGATCGTAATAGTCTTCTAGGACCCAAAACAGATTTTGCTGATATTCTCCTCCTCACCCACCGTAGGTCAATAAACCGTAATAGTCTGGTTTTCATTGACAATATGACATAAAAAATTAGGCTGAAAATCATCATAAGCGTTGCTTTTTGACGTTGATTTTTGTACAGTGGTAGAAGTACATGTAGATAAAACTGACCAAAAAACTACATTTTTGGGGCTGTGAGGGGGTGTCATGGAGCTAAAAAGTCCAAACCTCGAAAAGGAACATCTCGGACATTAATAAACGTACCTGCCAAATTTTAACCTTCTACTTCAATTTGGAGGAGAGATATGATTGGAACAGTCTATTTTCAAGGTCAAAAATGGATAAAACTTCTATATTTTTCTTTTTAATTTATCTAAGAAGATGATTTTTATATACGTTATACAACTTTAATTCTCTATCAATTGGCATAGAAAAAAACGATTGAATTTTGACCCAAGGTCATTCCCTACTCATATATTTAATCTATCACCTATCTAAGTCTTTTGGCTGAATTTAAACGCTTTTGGTTAGTAATGAGCCGAGTGAATAATTTTAATGTTCTGGGGGAAAAAATAAAAAATATATATAAGCTTATAAAGTACATATCTGATATCTGGCATTGTTGAAAATAGTCTTAATGGTCTTCTGGGATCCCAAAACGGGGTTTGTTGATACTACATCTTCATCTGTTGTAGATCGATAGACCTAAACAGCCTGACCTGGTTAGTTTTCATTGACAATATGGATTGATAAAAAAATCAGAAAAAAAAATTTCAAAGAACTTCACTTACAAAATGAGGAAATTATTGATATATTGACCTATTACGTCCATTGTAGAATTTTTTGTATATCTTTCGTCCTCTCAACATAGATAGGAAACACACACACACACACATAAAAATACGAAGAAATACAAACCAGCTAAATGGATTAAAATAAAATATCAATAGTCTGCCTCTTTTTTTCATACAAATTTTACAAACATTTTTTTCAATTTCTGATCAATTTCTTTTTGAAAAAAACTTTGTGCTCGGTGAATTTTTCTTTTTACATGGGTTTAAAATACAGGGTTAAACCATTTTTTTTTTTTCGAAAATTTTTGAAAGCATTTCATATTTTAAAAGGTCTTACATTTTTGGATTTTTGGAAAAAATTAAAAAACGACTCTTCCTGGCACATGTTTAATTTTCAAACCAAAACTTAGATGAAAACTAACGAATTCGCTTAATAGAAATTGGCCACAGAGAGATGTACAATTTTATTGGAGAGTTTAGGATAATTTTGACAGGATGAAAATTATTCAACGGCATTTAACGATAGCTAGTTTATGACGAAGAGAAAATTCAATGAACCACTCTTATTCCTCTGAAAATATTGAAGGAATAATGCAAATAGTAGGCACCTTGATGACTTGGGATTTAAATTTCAGATCAGATGTAACACGTTCTGAAATTTCATGATCATCGCCGACATCGAGAAGTATTCAGAAATTCGTAGTAAAGAACGAAAACTACGAGAACAAGCTTAACAGGCTTGTACGGAAGGGGTGGTGGGGGAGGGAGGGTACTTAGTTTAGGGGTCAAAACCTCTCCCATGGACGAAAAAAATGTGACTTTTCCTAGAAAATTGAGCTATAAGTCCAAAAAATTGCACAAATTACTCGAGTATTTCTGAAAATGCAGTTTTTGATGTTTAAAGAAATACAATTTTTTCCCAAAATTTTCGTTCTTGCTTCTCTCAGACGCGTGTATTTTTTTCGCAAAATATTAAATTTTAGTATTTTTGAACACTGAAAATTGGAATACAGCACTCAAACCCTCCTCTTAGGTCGATCCTGCGCAAAGGCGTGAAGCTAAAAATTAAAAAACATCCAATAAGTGAAATTTTTCAATTGTAAGCCCTTTGAAAAAATGTGAAATTATGAATGGTATTGTTTCACGATATCAAGAAATTCAGCATTTCAAAAAAGAATAATAGAACTAGTTAACCAATAAAATTACATCTCCTGTAAATGTGATGAAGTGTGTACTTCCCAGGAAAAAATAACCATAGAGCAAAGAGTATGCAACTATTACTGCAGAAGTAAAATAAGTTCTCGGTAATTTTGCATAATTTAAAAATCACAGGCGCCATATTTTATGCCTAAAAATGAATTTTTAATGAATTGACTTTTTTTCTACGAACATTGAATTGAGAGAATGTTATGTGCTTGTGTGAATATCAAAAATTTTGTTCCTCTTCCATTTTAAAGATCCTATTGAAGATCACAATTTGTTACCTGTTCCGTTCCTTGAAATTGAATGTTTAGCAAAAAAAATTTATTTTATTTCCTTTTGCTTTGTTTAATGAACGGTGCCTCAATACGATGAGAATATTTGAAATTTTGAAGTACAGTAGCATTAAATGCCTTATTACACAGCAGATTTCAAGATGTCTATTTAGACTCCACATGCATATCGTGATTTACTATTTCGATGTAGAAACCTTTAATTGCAAGGGTAAAATTTTTTCATTTTGAAAATTAAACGTGCGTATTTGTTATTTATTCGAAGAACAAATATTTAAAAATAAGAGGTGCTCAGATTTAGTTTTATTTTGAAATCTTTGAAAAATTACGACTGAAAAATTTCGATTTCAACTCCACGTGCTGTGTCAAGTTGATGAGCTAAGTAAAGATATTATACCCTCAGGCTTTACATGTATGAATTTATTTACTTTGCTTCATTTGAACTTCCTGATATTCATTACTAACAATAAATGCGAGTTGAAATTTCCATCCTTAAATAGTTAGGAACATTGAACCTTAAAGATCTGCTTTTATTTATTCAAATATCACCAATCACGAGTTAAAGGGGGCTATTGATCATTGATATCAAACTCATCATTCCTGTCCTATATTCCTTCAGCACATTCGTGACTTGAGCTAAAATTAAACTTGTGAGATGGGAAAATAGATTCAAAAAATCTTCGAAAATAAAAAACCATAAATATTAAATTCTACCCAAATCATCAGCAAAATTTTCACTTCTCAATGTTTAATTTTGTTTATGACGTCTTGAAATCGACAGGTTCGTTAATGTGCCAACGACCAACCAGTAACATAACAACTATGACTAGTTCACCAAATGAATTTTATTCAGTTAGTAAATAAGTTATAAATAAGTCTAGATACCTACATAAATTTATATTTTTCCAATAATTTTTCTACGTTAAGTAGGTAAATAAGTAGCCAGGTAGTTATGTAGGTATTTGAAAGAGAACCCTGTATAAATAATAAAATAGAAATTAAACTCTTCCATAAAAACCAATAAAATATACCTTTTATTCTATACCTACTTATTTACCATCCCTATAAACAAATCAAAGATATACTTTCAAGCATGAGCTCACCCAGAAATTTTTTAACGAGGGTTAAATTTGAATTCCCGAACGCAGCGAGGGAAAAATTACAAAAAAAAAAAAATGGTATTTTTAAGTCGTAAAAAATACATTTTTCGTAGTTAGTTTGGGTTTAGAATTTTGAAGTCTCATTACGAAAGTGATGAATTTTCAACGATTTGAGTATTAAATTTAGCGTAAATGCAAAAAACTTTCCCCCTAGCCCCCCCCGCCTTAGGTGTGACACTGCTTTTAAGCGCAATCATCATACCTATGCACACACCTATCTTACCTATCTCATCGTATAAGTATATCAGAATAAATATAAAAAAATTAATTTAAAAGGAAAAAGAAAAGCGTATCGTTGTACTTACGAAATGATCACTGGTTTACAAAAAAAAAAAATAATAATAAAAAAAAAGAAGAAGAAAAAACCTTCTACAAGTCGAATCCAAAAAACATGGAAAAAAAAAGAACAAAAATTGTACAACGCTGCGAAACTAAAAAGAGAAAATACGTCGAAATGGAAAATCACGCAAAAAGCGATTCGATTTAATTAATGAACAGCGCGAATTAAAGATAAAAAAGGGATACCGGTGGGATGCCCCAGCCCCACTGCTGAATACGCGTTTAAGCTGAAGACCCCAACACAATAACAAAAATGATGCCTCCTTTGCAACGAATAAACTTTTCCAAACCAAATAGAACTTGCGCATTTGCCAAGATACCGCCCTTTTGGTAAAAGGAAGTTGTGTGGGCGTGGAAAGAGTTACATAGGCTTTTGAAAAGTCTCTGCTTTCGCACTTGAACGGCGCGCGGAAACAAAAAAAATTTCTATTTGAATTTTCGATATCTTTTTAACTATATCCATAGTGTACGTAAGATATATGTATAGGTATAATATACCTACCTATTATATCGCAATATCCACCCGTACGTACGTCTACGTACCTACGCAGTCGTTTATGGCGAACACCGAAAAATGTATTATTCATTCTCGATTGCGATTGTTTTATTCCTTTTAGGGTGATTAAAAAAGGATGGCCGGAATTGTAGATATTATGCATTAAGTATTGTTCTATTCTACGCGATGCTGGTGAAAGTTTTGAAAAAAAAAAAAAAAAATTTCACTCCCTGTCATGCGCATCTTTTACCAGCATCGACGATAAAACGGCTAAAAGAACAAACGATTAATTAAAGGGTTGCATTTTAGTAGGTACTTGCTGCTTTTCTCGCCGTTTACGTCTTCTCATCGTTCAAAATGGAAAAGCCTTTCAGTCTGTTTTAATTAAAAGTTTTCGTTCGTCGTTGATTTATTTTTGCGGTTTTTAATCTGACGATTGAGGTATTCGAAAAGATTTCCACTTTTTTTTTTTTTACAATCGTCCTTTTCATCGAGTATTGTTTAAACAATGATGACGCAAACGAGCAGACTTTTCACCGATCTTGGCTGATTCTTATGGTGTTGAATTCGCGCCACTTACACGGGCAATTATATTCATTCGTGTCTGGTGGAATTAAGCGATGACTTTTTTGTTCTTCCCAATGTGTCTGATGGGAGGGAAGAATTATCATTATATAGAAATCGTATCATTACTCGAGCTAGTTGATTTGATTGATTGATATCAAACCATAGAAAATGATATCAGTACTTCTTCTTGCTTCGTAGACAAAATCAGTACATATTAATTCTTAGTTATCTGTTTAATTACAATACTCATTAATTTTTTTTTTTTAATTTGCAGCGAGAATTTCAATGTAGATACGTCCCACTTGTTGCATTTGGATCAGACTTAAATGTTTTATTCTATTGTTTTTGAAAAACGCCTAAAAGTTCAAGTAACTACATAAAAATTTAAGAGAATTAGGAAGTATAAATTACTCAAAAGTTTAAAAATTTATAAAATGAATACAAAAAAATTGTTCTACTTGATACAGAAAAACGCAAAGGGAAACTTTTTTTCAAATTTCAAAACAGGTAGACTTACCAGCGAATGTGGTGGATATGAGACAGCTTCCAAGAAAAGAGAAGATCAGCACTCTCGGTCGGTATACCCGTAAAACTTCATTCCTGATTGTGGATTTCAGCACGTTAAATTTAGTTTTTTACTTTTGGAACCTTAAATATCTGTTTGCATGAAAAAAAAGCTAGTGTAGTTTCCTAGTGCAGTTTTGCTGGTAGTAATTTACTTCTAATACTAAAGAGAGTAATCTATTACAGCAGTGAAGAACTACTCCATCATCTATGTTACTAAAAATGTTACATAACTACTCTAAACTTACACCATGTAGTAATAATAGTGCATTACCACTAGCAAAATTACACTAGGAAACCACACCAATTACAAACACTACGTACACTGCGTATTTTTACAACTTACTAAGAGTAAATACTACTGGGGAAGAGCCTACAGGTAGGCACTATTGTGACTAACTACCACCCTCCATCTAAGACAACAATGAATTTTATAACTTGGATTATTCATGGTAGGGTAGTGATAAAGTAGGACTTTAAGTACATTTCTGTGACACACTTCTTCTAGGAGTATTAACAGTACCTCATTATTATTGAAAAGTTCTGGTTAGTAGAGCATTGAGTAGTAAAATATTACTGCGCGCACTAACTGATTACTACATATCCATATTGTAGTGATAAGATCTACTAAAACACTAGGTACTACTGTTCAGTAAAAAACCAAGTACTAAGGCACTACTAATGTGTGCTGGATAACTACTTAAAACTACAATTCTATAATAAATAACCACTGCTCCCTGCTTCTAATACGGTTTTTCTACATAGCTCCACAGATTACCATCAGCACTTGACCAACAACAGTGGACTATCAACGGTAGACTATCAAAAACAGTGGACCATCAAAATCTGGGCAGTGAAAATCCGGGGTCAAATTTTGATGGCCTGAATGTTGATGAGTTTAACATTGATGTTAACTGTTCTGGGCTGTTAACATCTGGAATTCTAAATTGTCAACAATTAGATTAAGTTCGACAAAAAAATTAAATGTGCTGAAAAAAATGCTAAGCAATGTTCAATATTCCTAATGTTGAAAATAAATCACAAATTTTTTTGAATTTATGTCACTTTGGATGAAATGTGTACTTTTGCTTGAACCAGAGAGTGATAACATAAAAAATGTTGAAAATTTACTTAGCACTTTTTTCTTAATATTCAAGTTGATATTTAAAATGTTGGTAGTACTGATATTGATGGTCGACTATTGACAGTCCGGATCTTGATGGTTCACTATTGACAGTCAACTCTCGACAGTCTATTGTTGTTGACTATCAACTACTATTGATGTTCAAGTGTCGATTATTGATTTTGACGTTGAAACCTCAATTTTTTGTAAATTTTAGTCTTCTCGCTTAGTTAGGTAATTTTTTATAAATTTCAAAAAAATATAAATATATATTACGTCATGTCAGTGCTTGGAAAAGAGCTTTTGTGCAGTACCAAAACAGTAAATTTTTTCACAAACCATCGCCCTTGCTTCGCTCGGACATGAGCAGGGATGGAAGAATAACGAGTGAATTTTGGTTCTCGTTCTTATTTCATTCTCATGAATCAAAATTTTTGTTCTTGTTAGTTTTGTGTTTAGGTAAGGATTCGTAAACTTTGTTCTCGTTATTTTCTTGTTCTTCATAGTTTTTGAAATATGATGGCTAGATCGGGGAGGAACAGCCCTTTTCATAATCAAAAAGGAAAAAACACTCGTATCTTCTCTCATAATTGACCTTTGAGGTTGATTTTTGCATATGTTATACAACTTTGAATTCTCTATCGATTGGCTCAAAAAGAAACCAATCTTTTGTTTTTGGCTTCTCAGCACCTCTGCTCCAAATTTGGGCATATCTGAATTTCACCCAAGGTCATCTGCACTCATATATATCTAATCTGTTGTCAAACTGAGTCGATTGACCGAATTGGAGCGATTTTGGCCAGTATCGAGTAGAGTAAATAATTATAGTCTACGGTGAAAACAAAATAAAAAATACCATTAAAAAAATAAAAATAAATATCTGACGTGGCTAAAAATAGTAGTAATGTTGTTCTAAGACCTCAAAGCGGATTTTGTTGGTATTTCTCCTCATTCGTCATGGGTTGATGGCAGGGTTGTGCTGTAAATGTACACCAGTTATTTTACAGTAAAATAATGTAAAATAACTTACGTAAAATAACTCTCACTTAAAATAACTAGAATTTAATTTTTATAAGTTTGGAAATTGAAATTACTTGAATTATGAATGCTGCAAAGAGAAAAAGTAATTAAAACAATACCCTGACAAGTGGAATTTATATTTTTGAAAACCGACGACTTCTGTGACCGATCCTTTCGGGCGTCCCAT